>JADRCD010210173.1:30492-68191 GCA_019843815.1 Montemys delectorum | reverse complement strand
ACACACACACACACACACACACACACACACACATCAATGACAAGACTGCTATGTTTCAGAACATTTCCCCTCACTTGAGGAAGTAGTAGGACCTAAGCTGTGTAAAAGGCTCTTAGAATAACCCAGTCTGTGCTGCCCTGACCTGTACTTATTTCTGTGTCAGGAACTTTTTCCATGCAGATACTTGCTGAACCTACAAGTATGGTAGAAGCCCTGCATAGACAGGCTGGTGCACACAAGATTCAAGGTCCTAAGAAAGAGGGCTCCAAGAACATCCTGCAGCAAGCTCCAAGTTGAAATATATTCTGCTCTCTAAACCTTCCTTGGCTACTTCTCAGAAGACCCTGGTAGCACCAATAAAATCAGATAGTTATGGTCATACCTAGGAACTTTTCAACAAATTACAGTTCAAGTGATATAAGAACATTCCTAGTGTCACTCAAAAGGAGCCTAGTGAATTAACATACAGTGATTTTTCTGAAATGCAGCACTCTGCAAAACTATGAGGGGGAATCTGTCCTGAAGCAAAGCCATGCCCATGATATACTTAACAAAAAATGTCAGCAGAGGATGCACTGTAGGATTCCATGAATCCTCTTAGTGAAGCCAGTGAAAAACACCATGAGTTTCCAGGGAGTTATTTTAGTGCAAGGAAGGCAAAGATGTTTAACTTTTATTTTTAAAATATTTATATTGTTTAACTATTTGTTTAGTACTAAAGATTTCAATTACAAAACAAAAAATTTGGAGCCTTCTGTCCTAGGAGGGAACGGGCCCGTGCTCCTCTGAGTGAGGAGCCATAGAGCTGAACAGAAGACCTGGTTCCTAGATAATTCCAGAAGTGGGATTCTGAGGCACGACTCCCTACCATAAAGCTGGAAGAAGTTGCTGTCGGGTCCAGGAACTCCTCTGCCTAGAGTGGCAAGCTAGCCTTGAACAACTGGGAGTGGGAGGAGATGGTGGAGAAAGATTTTAAGCAGCCAGGAAAGTCATATCCAGCCTGTGCTTCTGTCTGCCTGACCCCTGGGTCTGAGTAGCTGCTGCTATACCTGCCACCATCCCCAGGGCAGAGGAGAGATGCAGATGTGGAGCCTCAGGAAGAAGCTTGATTTCCAGGGCCACTGGATTCTGAGGACCAGCAATTGGACAGTAATGAGAACCCAGGTGAGGTGGCATCCATGATCCCTCAACTAACCCCACTGTTTTCCCACCAGTCCAGGGAACCATCTTTTGTGACTCTGTGGTGCCTGCCCTCCTGCCCCTTGCCCTCCAAGAGCCAGACACTCTCTTAGAATGAAAAGCTGGTGTTTAGATCCCTAAGGTTCACTCAATTGGACCACCCAGCTCTTTGGAGCCGCCTTTTGTCTCCTGTCTGCAGCCAGCTGTTGTTGAGCACCCTTTTTGTGCCCCATATCCCACTCTGGTTCCAAGGGTACTGTGTCTGCTTCATTGGTATTCCTCACATGGGTGGGCCTCCAAACTCAGGTTCTGGAAGGTGTGATGAATGCGAGAAGGACTGGGAAGGGGCATCTGAGGTCACACGGTAAGATTTGAGAAGGGTAGGCAGGACTAAATATGAATCGGTTCACTTTTAAGTGTTGGCAACTTTGTTTCTCTCGGTTTAGTGAGGCATTCTTGGGTTGAAACACTCACCTGTGGGGAATGTGGATCCCAGGTTTGTTGGGTAAGACCCATCCTGGCCCACGAACACCCTCCTCCTTCTCCCTGGTGATTTCAGCCTGATGACAAGAAAGCTCATGAGAAGGCACAGTGGGCTAAGTTGTGTGTCTGACACCTGGAGCAGATGGCATTGGCTTCCTCCATGTTTTTGTTTGCTTGCAAAAACAAACAAAAAAGCCAAAACAATAAAATGTTTGTATAAAAATGTAGAGAAAGCCACCATGATTGTCCTTGCTATGAGCAATTGTACCTTGTAACAATTACTTGAGACCAAACAATACAAGGAGCTCTGCCTGAGAAATGATAGAATATTCAAAGATGCTGGTCAGACAGCTTAACCAAAACAGGAAGTTCCAGGTTCAGTGAGAAACCTGGGCTCAAGGGACTATGTTACAGAAAGAATGAACAAAACCTCACACGAATTTTTTGGAAAAATTTTGCCCCATTTGTCTGTTGTTGCTCCTGATTCCCTAGTCCAATGTTGGCTATTGCCACATCTTTTACATATTCCAGAAGGCATATGCTTCCCTTTTGGGATTAATCTGGTTTTCTCTGCAGTTTATTCTGAAATAACCCTGCTCACCACAATTAAGGACATTTGAAAGTTTGGAATGTCTCAAGGCTTCTAGTGGCAGCTTCTGCTATTAAGATCATATCAGACAAACATTTTACACTTATGCTAATAAACTGGGGAGGTCAGAATATAAATCAGAAGATGTAAGTAAAGTCACTGAGAATCCCTATAAATCAGTTCAAAATATCTGAATTATATGCAATACTATGGTGTTATCAGATTTTCTAGAGTCTCAATATAATAGCTGGTCCTCAATATGCAGAAAGGGTTGTTTTACATGTAGAGAGTGCTGAACTTATTCAGGATGATTCTGAATTGATTTCACTGTTTATTCAGCTTCAACAAATGGTCAGGACTAGGAGTCATCCATTGTACGTAACACACATAAGAACCCATACAGGTCTGCCAGGCCTTCTGGCACAAGGTAATAATGAAACTGATCAGCTATTGATAGAAAGTATACTAGAGGCTTCAGAATTCCATTAAAACACAATGTTAACAGCAAAGATTTAGAGAAAGAATTCTCTATGCAGAGACTGTGAGCCAATGTCCTACTTGCGCATTGTATCACCAAACTCCCTTACCTACAGGAAGTAACCCTAAAGGTATCCAAAGAAATGAAATTTGGCAAATGGATATGTTCCATTTTACAGAGTTTGGTAAACTATAGACACACATTCAGGATTTCAATAAGCAACTGCCTTAGCTTCAGAAAAAGCTTATTCTGTAATTATACATTTGTTGTTATGGCAATTATGGAAATACCCATACAAATTAAAATGGACAATGGTCTGGCATATGTCTCTAATAAGACGAAGCAGGTTTTTACATATTATAATATAAAACGTATTGCAGGCATGTCACATAATTCTATAGGATAAACAATTGTGGAGAGGTCTAATCTTACTCCAAAAGAAATGGTTCACAGGCAAAAGGAGGCAACAAAGACTCCCAGAGATAGATTACATAGTGATTTACTAACCTTAATTTTTTTTTTCGAGTCAGGGTTTCTCTGAGTAGCCCTGGCTGTCCTGGAACTCACTCTGTAGACCAGGCTGGCCTTGAACTCAGAAATCCACCTGCCTCTGCCTCCCAAGTGCTGGGATTAAAGGCATGCACCACCACCACCCAGCTAAATTTTTAAATGCTAATGAACAAAAAACTACAGCTGATGTACAATATTAGATAATGAAAAAATTGCTGAACAAAACTAGCCTATTTATTTTAAGGATGTTCTTACATCAGAATGGAAAGCATAAAATGTGTTATGCTGGGGGAGAGGTTATGGCTATATTTCCACAGGAAAAGGAAAGCTATGGCTTCCTTCCAAATTGATAAAAATCAGAGATGACAAAGGGAGACCCTTTGAAGACCGTGGCTATGGAAAAGAAGAAGGAGATTGACAAGATGAACAAGAAAGGTGGCATATGTTTCCATACACAGAGACAGCTCTGGAACCAACTGAGACTTAAATGTCTATATACAGCCAATAATGCTTATTTGGTACAAAAATCTTATGACTTATTATAACATACCATTCTCTTTTTTTAAAGATTTATTTATTTATTTATTATATGTAAGTATACTGTAGTTGTCTTCAAACACTCCAGAAGAGGGCATCAGATCTTGTTACAGATGGTTGTGGGCCACCATGTGGTTGCTGGAGCTTGAACTCAGGACCTTTGGAAGAGCTGTTGGTGTTCTTAACAACTGAGCCATCTTTCCAGCCCCCATACCATTCTTTTAATATGTCTTTATTTATTAATCTTCCTTAGCTGCTCTGTGCACACTGCACATTCCATATGAATGACTTTTACAGAGTTTTGTGTTGCTTGTAATATTTGTATATTGCAGACTGGAAGAGGATAAAGACAGCCTTGACAAGATTCATACTCTGGGATGCTGAGATTATGGGACTTTCCATTCCAGCTACTTGCTTGATTCTACCTCAATTACATGGAAGCTGTTTCCTCTAAAGACTTGCTTCCAGGACATGTCCAGAACTGCTAGCTTGCCCATACAGCCTTTCAGACTGTTACAGTCAGGACTAAGCTATGAACTGTCTCGGCACATAGAGACTAGAAGGCAAATGATGTCAGCTAGCCCTCCTTTGACAAAACCAATTTTCTTATTTCCCTTTTGGTCCCCAAAGGAAAACTTGGTCCCAGTTCATCTAGAAGCAAAGGATATGGTCATCCTAGCCCATTAGGATGGGGTAGATAGTTCTGGCTATTTTATAAATTTATAGATATGTTGTCATTTTAAGGGATAACTTGCAAATATTGTAACTTTGGACTTGGAGGAAACTATAGAGAGCCTAGACTCAGGGATTTCTACCTTTCCTTTACTCTTCTCTATCCTTCCTTCTTAGGTAAAGGAAAGGGGGTGGAAAGGAAAAGGGGGGATAATGTAATAGTATATAAATTAGAGAAATAGATAAATAAAGATAGGATATTAAATTTACTCTTAAAGCATTGTATAACCATAATCTTACATTGGTAGAAACCTCTATATTTGATATAAAATTGGAGTTTTAATTTCTTACATTGGTACAGAATTTATATATATTGATACAGGTTTAAGGTTTTAATTGTTATACAATTTTGTATAATGATACAAAATTTAAAATTAATATTGTTACTCTTAGATATACATTGTGCCTATGCAACTCATATAAGAATACAAAGGCTTAGACTCAGTCCTTTTAACAGCTGCTGTTACAAACTGTCTAGGATGATTAAATAATGTAAGTTATAGTCAGATACTTAAACTCATGGTCACATTAGATTCTTTTTTTTTTTTCTTGGTTTTTTGAGACAGGGTTTCTCTGTATATCCCTGGCTGTCCTAGAACTCACTCTGTAGAGCAGGCTAGCCTCAAACTCAGAAATCCGCCTGCCTCTGCCTCCCAAGTGCTGGGATTAAAGGTGTGTGCCACCACTGCCCAGCTAGATTCTAATTTAATTAATTACAGCAAGTTTTTTCGAGATTACTCTAATTGTGAATAGGTAAGCTTAATGAATATTTGACAATTCAGTTATACTATATAGATTGTCTTCAAAAGTGTCAGGCATCCACAGAATATAGTATTTAATTATATTTTATCATAAAAGATCATTTGAGTACGAGGCAGGTGTGCTCCTGACAGTATTCCCCATTCCACTTCAAGGAAGATATTAAGCATTATTACCACCAGGCTGAATTGCTTCAATCATGGCAAGGTAGCCACTGGGCAAGGATTACACTAATTCACCTGCAAACAAGAATACTGTCCAAAACAGGACAAACAGATGTGGGATAGTCGACTGCTAAGTTCTGCCAATACAGGATAAGCTAGTCCTTCATAATTCCTGCTTCAGTTAAGGTTTAGTAGATGTTTGTGGAGCAGAAGGCTGAAGACAGATACTACAACATGATAAGAAATTAGGGGACTATCCAGGTAGTCAACTGTCTCTACAAATTGTCGAGTTTTGGAAGTTATGTCTTTGTGCTTCCTACACATTCAGGTAATACTTAATTTCTTCTCAGATCTCAGATGTGATTGAAGGTTAGCTATAGTTATAAACTTCATGTAATTAGTATACCTAGAAAATTAGACATATTATTTACAAGAGGAATGGACATACAAACCTCAAAATGATATACACTTAACATCTAGTCCATCATATTTGTCAATTTAGATAAAGTACTCTACCATCTATTCTAACTTAAAGAGTTTACAATTCTGTGCCTAAATTATGTTAATTTAACTTGTATTCCCATCTGAAATACATCCTTACAAATCTAGATCATCAATTAGGTTATGATGAGTGGTAATAAAGTTTACCCTTCATATTCCTGACTTTACATTTCCTGAAATACCTATATTCCTGTTCCCATGATATTAACAATTGTATGTAATACATCAATTGATTGTAATACTGCATATAATGCTTTGGCTATGTCTTCATTAACTTTTTGTACATGATAGAATTCTGCTTTTATTGGTTGAACAATGGGTGCTATTAGTCCTCTGCCCATAATACCTCCCAGGATTGCTCCAGCCACAATAACTCCTACTTATAATGTTTGTAGGGGTTTTGTAGCTTATAAAAAATCCATCTGGGCAATTTATTTTAGGTGGTTGTAATGGCATAAGTTAATTTATAACTGGATAGGTCCAATTCTTGGCAAGAAAATGACTTGTGCTAGTGATGCTGTGTCTGGTTCAATAAATGGAGCTATTACTAGTTTTGGTTTACCTGGTGGTGGTATAATCCAACCTCAAGTATAGGGGGATATTTTAAATTAATCTGTATAGTATCATTATATTTTATATTAACTCTGACTACTATGCATGGTGTATTTGAGTGTTTTGAATTGTACCATAATTTCCTTGTCATGGGCAAATATTAAATTATATTCCATGATTTGCTTTAGCTTTGTGGGCTGTTCCTATTCCTTTGTGCTTTTCCTGTTATTAAATATATAACACTCACTAGGTATTGAACCACCCTTTGAGCAGATATCTGCAGATGTAGGAAGATGTACTATTTTGTAGTGATGCTATATAGACAAATAGATAATGATTCTATAGAATTCTTGGTTCAATTCAAATAATTTTAGGAAGACAGTTTTTAAAGATGATCTTAATTGCCTTGCCAGAATGATGTAATAAAGTTAGAATAATGAATAGTATGTGCCCACTCCTCATAATAGTACGTAAAGGCTGTATAATAAGAAATACAATGAGCTTTCATAATTACACTAAAAAGAGAAATAGACGGAACAAATTTGTGTTCAAGGAAAAATATTGAACTGCAAGGATAAAGTCACAAGTGTGCAGTATGATAAAGCAAGGTCATGAAAAAACTTGTTTTGAACATATAATGAAAATATTATAAAACACTGTTTTAAACTTAATACCAACATCCTTTTGTAACTCCCATTTTATGTAACATTTTATCTGAGGTAATTTTCTAAAGAACTTTTAGTCTAAGATGGTATCAAAAAACCATAGAAAAGAAATAAAGTTGTTGGTTGAATGGCTTGGCTTGGAGAGCTCTGTCCCATCTATCCACCCATCCATCCATTCATCCATCCATGCATCCAAATGTATATGTCTGTTTGTCTATATGTATGTGTGTAGATATATGTATGTATGTAAGCATGAGTGAATACTTTGGAGTTGATTGTGAGAGTCAGGCTGGCCAGAATTCGGGTGCATGAATGTATATATGTCTATGTATAATTTGCTTGTATAAAGAAAATTCTTTTCTTTTCCTTCCTCTCTGGTCTACAAAGAGTTAACCAGCTTAGCCAGAAAGGCTTCTTGCTGATTCACCAGAGAAAGGAGCACTAGCGATAAATCCTTTGACTTAATCCCCTCTACTGCTTTACAATGAGGTGCTAATGCCAGAGACTGAAGTTTCTGGCCTTAGAAGAATTCAGCTACTACTGCAAAGTAACTTAGACAGGTAAATGTTTTATCATAGAAAAGACAAGCCTATATTTCTTGATAGACCAAGTCTTGTTCTGCCTATTCTCTTCCAAATAGGCTACCTTCAGGAGAGAACCAGAAAAAAGAGCAGCCAGGGCTGGCCTCTAGCATAGGTTGAGGCAGCATGAGAATGGAGGTCCCCTCCCTGAGATGGCAGGCTGCTCTGGGTAGCTTAGCTTGGCCCAGAGGGCTCAGCCAGCAAGGAAAATGGGTGGTGGAAGAGAGCTTACCTGTAATAGTTCAGGAATCTGATGGAAGTGGAGAAGAGGCAGAGGGAGAATGGAAATCTCCCTGGGATGGCAGGCTGCTCAGGGCCAACAAACTTATTCTTATGGTTAGTACAAGAGTTCAAAATATCACAAACCAAAATACTTCTTTCAACTAATGAGACAAATTATATACAGGGTAACACACAAAATCAAGCTGACCAAATCTAGCTAATTGGTCCCATATGCCATGTATTTCAATTCCTTATTCCCATCCCTATGAATGTAGGTGTTTGCTCTAAGTAGGCCTACCATATTGTATAATTCTACAGTCTTAAGCACCAATAATTTTTCTTGGTTCATGAGTGTTTGGTGTATGCTCTGTAGTTGTTTCTAAGTGTGCTCTGCTATCTCATTGATTTCTTAAATTTTTTTAACAAATTTATCCATGTGATTTTTCTCCAATTCAAAATCAATTTCTGCATCAGACAAAAAGTAGTGTTTTTGTTGGTAGTGTACTGTGGTTATTCTTGTCTGATTGTGTATATCTGTGAACAGCTATGTATGATAGCAGATAGAGATAGCTTCGTCTAGATATCTTTCATTCCACATGATTATCATCCATGGCAGTTTCATTTAAAGAATGGCATCTAACTATGATTTCATTAATTACCCAGAGTTTGTACAGTCTATGGCATAGTGGAATATGCCAACACTGTTTCTTCCATCTTTCTTATGGGTACATGTGCATATAAATATGTCCTGGGTCCTAGTGTATAAATTTCTTCCATAGGGATGTATGCTGGCATATTGTTATCACTTATCTATATGAAGTGGTCAATTGGTGTTACTCAGGTTTCCTTCTGTGTATACAGTGTTTTATACAATTTATATGGCTGTGGTATATTTTATCAATGTATCTGAAAGACCCCCAGAGTAGGGGAGACCCTCACTCAAGTCTTGGGACGACACGACCACCCAATAACTCACTAGAGACTGATCTTGCTGCAATCACACAAGGTTTATTCAGGCCAGATCTGGGGTCGAACTTGTAGCCTAACAGGCCAGTGGAGTTCAAGCACGAGGAGTAAGGGGTATTTAAAGGGAAAAACCACAAACTAGGGGGGTAAGGGGGTTACCAAGGAAGCATAACAAGAGAACCATGGAAAATTCTAAAGAGACCCAGCCTCTAGTTGAGTCAGGGTCATAAGGAAAACATCCTGCACACTCATTATGCACAAGAATGTGGTTTGGTACTATTCACTTTATGGCTGGCCATTCCCTAGAACCATCCGGATGGCTGGCTCATATCCTGCCTTTTTGTTCTTGGACCTAGCTGGGGGAGAAGGGGAAGCCTTTGTGGTAGACAGGTTCTAGTCTGCATTCTTGGCTGTGGTCAATGTTATTTACATTTTAGCTGGCTATTCCAGGAATTACTAAGATGACTTATATCCTGCCCCTCATTCTAAGCCTTGTTTAGAGGGGGCCTGTGACCCACAGGTTCCTGGAACTGACCAGCCCACATTCCTGGCTCACTACTTTCTATGCCCTTTTTTTTTTTTTTTTTTTTTTTTTGGTTTTTCAAGACAGGGTTTCTCTGTGTAGCCCTGGCTGTCCTGGAACTCACTCTGTAGACCAGGCTGGCCTTGAACTCAGAAATCCACCTGCCTCCGCCTCTCAAGTGCTGGGATTAAAGGCATGCGCCACCACCGTCCGGCTTTCTATGCCCTTTTAAGTAAAGGTTATACAGTATCTCCACTAACATGCTTTTTCTAAATTTCTAAATCTCCCAGTCTTTCATATCCATTCTGTGTGTTCTCTAAAAATATTTGTACTGTTTAATTTACATATGCCATTAGCACAGTAAGACATTCTTTCAGTGTCCAGAATAGTTTCAAAACCTGAGGACCGTCTGCCTATTCCTGTTGCAAACAATATGTCTAATTCTCTAGTTATCCTTACTATAGCAGATTTATCAATTTTGCAAATAATTAGGTTATGATTAGTGGTAATGAGATTTACCCTTTGTATTTCTGACTGTATATTTCTTGGAATACATGTTTCTCTGTTTTCATGATATTAACTATAGCATGTAATAAATCAATTGATTGTGATACTGAATATAGTACTTTGGCAGTGTCTCCATTGTTTTAGTATATGATGGAGTTCTGCTTTTATAGGTTAAAGAATGGCTGCCACTTCTTCTCTGCCCTTAAGTCATCTAAGGATTGATCTAACCACAAAAACTTCTACTGCTAATGCTTCTACGGGTTTTCTTCCATATTTATTCGGTGAGAATAAATAAAAATCCTCATAAAAAAGTCTATCTGGGCAATATATTTTGGGTTGTCATTGGCATAAAATTAAATTTTAAATGGATGGTCTAATTCTTGGCAAGAGAATCACTTGTGCTGGTAATGTTTCTAGTTCAAGAAATTAAGCTGTTACTACTTTTGTTTATCTAGTGGTGGTATGATCTATCCTCTAGGATAGTGGGCTGTTTTAAATTTAATGTATGTAGTATCACTATATTTTATCTTAACTGTCTACTAATACATGATTATTTTAGGGTTCTGAATTGTGCTATAATTTTCTGGCCATGGGCAAATAAATTATGACCAATAATTCCCCAGTAATCTTTTGCGTATTTGCTTTAGGTTTGTGGCATGTCCAATCTGGTATCCTCCACTCTTTATAACGTGGGTTGGGTAGTAAAAAGTAAAAATAATATGGTAAGTTGTTAGGTCTAAGTTTCTACTCACCTTTCATATCCAAATCCCAAGTTTTCCAGCACTGTAATGTCTGATTCCATGTTGCCAGGATGGAATACAATACTCCCAACTCTTGTGGCATGCCTACTATTTGTATGTATTATAGGGCAATATATTGTTTATTATATCCCATTTTCATTCAACCTGTAGAATTGAAGGCCAATATCAGTTGCTTCTCTTTAAATATAGTAACATTTTTGGCTGGTATTATTTTCATAGTGTGGTTTACATTAATGCACCGTGGTATTGGGAAATCCAATTGTGTGTCTAGTACTGTATCAGAATGAGCTCAACTGAGTGTAGGATATCAGTCTATTACCTTGGCCATTCTCACCAAGCATGAGGACTATTGTAACTGGCTATTAAATTCTCCTTTAGGAAGGTAATGTTTGACCAGGGTTCTCTTACTTTTGCTATTCTTCATATGTCAGTTTTATTGTAAGTATTGAGTTTGAATGGTATTTTTTCATTGGATATCCAAATAGTACTGGACATTGTTGATACCCTTATTTTGTTCTGAGTGTTTCATCAAAACGTTTCTGTGTTCACAATTTTAAAGGTTGAAGAGGTGTGGCTCAAACTTTTGTAAAGTGTGCTCGTAACATTCTGACCTACAAACTTGTCGTTAAATTTGATATTGCTGTTTTGCTCAATTATAAGCCATATTGACGGTCTGCATCCTTGCAATGTTAACTTCTACTCCTGTCAGGTAGCACATATGTGTTATATATGTGTTAGATGTGCTATACATCCAACATTGTAGTTTTCTCCATGTTGTCACTGTTATCCATAGTTGTAGAATTGGGTCAGGAGGAATTCACAGCTATATAATGTTGTATGCCTCAATGCCATTGTTTTCAAATCATTCATTTTCAATTTTCCTAACCATATGGCTGTATCATTGACTACGCACCATGGGTTGGTGAACAAATGCTGTGTCTTTTGTTTTTCTTTGAGGCTTTCCCTTGCTGCTAGCTTGGCTACTGCTACTTCTGTGTGTTGTACAGACTTAGCTGTTCCTTGTTTTGTAATCACCATTCCATCCCATGGTCTGGAGGATGCCGCTTTTTACAAGACCATATTCTGTTTTCTGGTTGCAGAGCCATCCATAAACCAGGCATTAACCAGGGAAGACTGGTACTTTCCTGTCCCCCAGTGCCCTAGTGGTACCTGTTTCTGGGGAGGGGTGGCATTTGGGATGATTGATAATCCCTGTGGAGTCATAGGGCAGTTGGTCTGAAGTATCAACTCTAATGCTTTTGGCACTGACCTCTTTGCAGACAGGGTACCAGAGTGAAGGAGTTCTGCTAAGTACCATTTCCATTGTAGTGGACTGCTGACATGGAAGTTTTGAATTCGTTGAGTTATTCCTGCCTTAGTAGGGTTTAATGGTCTCAGCTATCTCATTTACTCCTATAATTAGGTTTTGTGGCATGAATGAGGGTTTTGTTGTTGGTAGCCTTACAGGTTCTATTTTTATTTCCACTAAAATTCATTTAACGGTAGCAAATTTTTCAACATTTAAGGAATCAGGAAAAGTTTGTAAGATCATTGGGAAGCATAAAATATTTTCTGGTGCTCTGCAACATGCAAAATCCAAGGGAATTATTTTATCACATACCATTAATTCTAACTTACATATGGATACTATGGGTTTTTCTGCCACTTCTTGTATGATGGTTGTTTCCTTACCTGGAATAGTGTCTCATAGTCCTGTGCGTATATACTGACATCACTGCCTGTGTCAATTAACCTTCTAACGTTTATGTTCTTATTTTTAGTTTTTAGGGGCAACATAATACACGGTGGTAATTGGCACCTACCATGATTCTTGTTGAAGGGTATATATTTGACTTCTCTTTTTTGGATGCTAATTGTACCTTTGTGTTGGTGGCCACCTTCATGGTGGCCTTCTGTTCCCTAAAAAAAGGCTTAGGTTTAGTCCTTGAAAATCCTATTTGGTGTTCCCTCTGTGGGGTTCTGTTTAAAAACAGCATTCCTGGTTTTCTGCCCAAGGGTTTAATATTTGTGAATTGTCTGAAAATCTGTGTTTCTTAATTTAAAAGGCTCCCTTCTTGCATTTAATGTTAATCATTTTTCCCACTCTAACTCCCTGTGTCCTTTAAAGAAATCACTTACCTCAGAAACTGTTCTGCAGTTTTGAAGTGGACTTGTCAAATTAATTCTCATATGCGGTGGTGTCCTCTGGGTCATCTTGAGGTGTAGCTATTTTGTTATATATAAACCACAGTACTCCTAGTTTTCTCGGGAGCTGAATGGACTCTTGGTAAGTATTTCATTCTGTGGGTTTCAAACTGTGTAAGGTCTAAACATGGAAATGCTTATCTCCTGGTGGTGTCCATTGCCTCAAGTTGTGTCTAGGATTTGCTCTAAAGCTTCATACATTGCTAGGTTTTCTACTATATTCTTAATTTTCCTCATCATTCTTGTGCCCACCCCCTTTTCCCCCAGAGCTTTATCATTTAGGATGCATCCTCCTTCCATTCTGGGCACATTCTTGTCTCAACTGACTTATTTCTTGATGGTCTAATTTCTATTCGTTGCTCAAGCTGCCCCTCATTGTTACTAAATACTGAGAACCCTCTAGGTGTATTAACCTTGGAAGATGTCACAGGGAGGGATATGGCTATCTTGCCTGGATCCTGGGTTACAACAGCACCTTTAAAGGGATTGTTTGCCCTACCCTACCCCCACACTTCTTACTTTAGTGGCTAGTCTTTTGTACATTAGACTGTCTTTATGGCCAGTGTAGTTTTCATTAATATTGTTGGAACTTCTTTACTTGTTGCCTGCTCTAGGACTGGCTCTGCTACTTGTGAATTTGTTAGAGGTAACTCAATCTCACATCCTTATACCTAGCTTTCCTTTTTTGCATTATTCTTTGTTCCAAGCCGTTTCCTCTCTGTGGGATCTGTGGCATCTGGACTCACTTTCACACCTTTTAATCTACTAATTAGCTTCTTTATTCTGGTGTTATTATATATGCTAGGGGTTAAAGTGCTTAAATATTTTTCTTGTTTATATATACCCAAAGTAAGATTTGGGTGAGTTCTATTATATTTTACAATTATTCATCTGCTGTTCTTATCAGGAGTTTCAACCAGTCTTTCATGGGTTTCCCTGAACCTTCAACTCTTCCTACAGCTTAAGCAGCAGTTGGCTTCAAAGTATTGATGATCTCATTTTTTCCAGGAATTCCTTTCCCTGCACAGTCGGCTCCTCCTACTGAGAATGCATCAGATGGCTTCAAAATGTTGGTACTCAGCTCATGATGATGTTCCCCCCAGATTTGGGTTCATGTCCCTTTTTTTTTTAACTACTTCCCTTAGAGCTCTGGCTAATTCTGTACCTAGGCTGCAATTAATTTTATATGACCACAGACTTATTGCCAACTTACTGATATTTAAAATGGTCAGGACAGCTATAGTTCTTAGGGGGTCCAATTTCCTTCTCAAGATCCTCCTTTGAAGGTGGAACCCTGCTGACTATGCCAACACTCACAAGTCTCTGTCAGGCTTAAGGTCAGGAAAGACAAAGTCCAGATACCATTTGATCCCAAGGCTTATTCACCACAATGACAAGCATCAGTCCACAACACACCCATGCAGTACTTGCCTCAGAAGCATGTGGTTCTTGACCCAAAAACAAGCAGCAGAGAGGCTTGCAGGCAAGACTTGAGATCTATCACTTGATAAATCTCAGGAGGTGGCTCCTTCCTCTGGATTCTTTTTCTTGATGCAGCCCAGGCAGCATATTCAGTTGTCCTTTTGCCAAAGAGCAAGACAGCACTATTGTCTTCAGTGTCTCAGTATCAAGACCTCTGCCTGCCTGCTGTGAGCCTCTGCTTTTATTATCTACACAGGGGCAGTCACATTCTAACCAATCACGTGCTAGTGTTACATGATGGGTTACTGCTTCATTCTAATCTGCTACACAGAGCTGACATGAGCTACCTGCTCATTGCTGTAACATCCAGCTGGGTGTTGATCTCCTTATTTACATACTCTCTACAGTTGTGTTAAGGTCTGTGGAACTATTCAGCTCCGGGACCCTGTTACACACTGAGTGCTAAAATCTTCACTAGGTCTCACTGGGGCCTAAGGTCTAAGTGTCTGAATGGGACCTAAGACCTTCAGATTCTTAGTGGAGCCTGAGGCCTTTGCTAGGTCAGAGAGAGAAAGTCCTCAATATTCCTTATACTATTGGAGCATCTGTCTTCAGCCTTCTGGCCCAGAACCATCTGATACATTTTAAGTGAAGCAGGAATTACAAAGGACTAGCCTAATTTGTTTTGACAGAGGTTAGCAATCAACTAGTTTGCATTTGTTCTTTTTTTTTTTTTTTTTTTTTGGATGGTATTTTGCCTGTAGATGTAATTGGGGCATTTCTTGCCAGGTGGCTAACTTGCCACAACTGAAGCAACTTATGGAGGTAATGATGCTCAATATCTTCCTTGTAGTGGAACAGGGGTACTGTCAGGAACAGACATGTATAGTAGTCAAAGGATCTTTTAATAATAAAATAACATTAGTTCTGTGGATCTCTGATGCTTTTGAAAACCATATGTATATGTGTGTGTGTGTGTGTGTGTGTGTGTGTGTGTGTGGCTGAAGTGTCAAAGATTGATTATTCTTAGCTAATCACTATTGGAATAATCTTGAAATACTTATTGCAATTAACTAAATTAGAATCTCATATGACCTTGAGCTTCACTATCTGACTACTAACTTGTATTACTTTATCATTCTAAACAGTTTGTAATAGAAGCGATTAAAAGGATTGGGTCTCAGCCTTGTATTCTTAAGTGAGTTGCATAGGCCCAATACCTATCTAAGAGTAACAATATTAACTTTAAATTTTGTATCAATTTCCAAAGATTTATGTCAATGAAAACCTTAAACCTGTATCAATATATATAAATCCTATACCAATGTAAGAAATTATACTTCAATTCTGCATCATATAAAACTCATATAAAGGTTTCCACCAATGAATGATTATGGCTATAAAATGATTTGTTTAAGAGTAAATTTAATAAGCCATGTCTATTTGTCTAACTTCTATAATATTTCTATATTCCCTTTTTTTCTTCTCAACCTTCCTTTTACCTAAAAAAAGAAAAGATAGAGAATAGAAAAGGAAAGGTAGAAATCCCTGAGTCTAAGGTCACTATTTAGTTTCCACAGAAACTAAACAGAGACACAGTGAAACTAACAGAAGTTATGAACCAAATGGATTTAACAGATATATATAAAACATTTCACCCTCAAACAAAAGAATATACCTTCTCAAAAACTGACCATATAGTTGGACACAAAACAAGCCTCAACAGATACAAGAAGATTGAGTTAATTCCATGCATTCTATTGAATCACCTCCGCCTAAGGCTGACCTTCAATAACAACAAAAACAACAGAAAGCCCACATACTCATGGGAGCTGAATAACTCTCTATTCAATGATTACTTGGTCAGGAAACAAATAAAAAATTAAAGACTTTTTAGAATTTAACAAAAATGAAAGCACAACATACCCAAACTTATGGGAAACAATGAAAGCAGTTCTAAGAGGAAAACTCATAGCTCTTCTGAATGCCTTCATAAAGAAATTGGAGAGATCATACACTAGTAGCTTAATAGCACATCTAAAAACTCTAGAAGAAAAAGAAGCAAATATACGCAAAAGGAATAGACAGCAGGAAATAAACTCAGGACTGAAATCAACAAAGTAGAAACAAAGAAAACTATACAAAGAATCAACAAAAATAGGAGCTGGGATGTAGGGATGGTTCAATATATGAAAATTCATCAAAATAATCTGCTATATAAACAAACTCAAAAAAAAAATATGATCAACTCATTATATGCTGAAAAAACCTTTGACAAAATACAATGCCCCTTCATGCTAACAGTATTGAAGAGATCATAAATTCAAGGTCCATATATAAATATAATAAAAGCAATATACATCAAACCAATATCCAACATCAAACTAAATAGAGAGAAACTTGAAGTAATTCCGCTAAGATCAGGGATAAGACAAGGCTGCCCACTCTCCCCCTATCTATTAAATATAGTAATTAAAGTTCTAGCCAGAGCAATTAGACAACAAAAGGAGACCAAAGGGATACAAATTAGAAAGGAGAAAGTCAAGATATCAATATCTGTGGATGATATGATAGAGTACATAAGTGACCAAAAAAAAAAAAAATCCACGAGAAAACTCCTATAGCTGATGAACAACTTCAGCAAAGTGGCTGATATAAAATTAACTCAAACAAATGGGTAGCTTTATTCTACTTAAAGGATAAATGGGCTGAGAAAGAAATTAGGGAAAAACACCCTTTACAATAGTCACAAATAATATAAAATATTTTGGTGTGACTCTAACCAAGCAAGTGACACATCTGTGTGACAAGACTGTCAAGTCTCTGAAGAAAGATATCGAAGACCTCAGAAGATGGAAAGGTCTCTTATGCTCATGGGTCAGCAGGATTAACAGTAAAGATGACCATCTTACCAAAAGCAATCTACAGATTCAATGCAATCCCTATCAAAATTCCAACTCAATTCTTCACAGAGATGGAAGAGTAATTCTCAAATTTATCTGGAAAAAAAAAAACAGGATAGCAAAAACCATTCTCAAGAATAAAAGAATTTCTGGGGGAAATCACCATACCAGACCTCAAGCTGTACTACAGAGCAATAGTGATAAAAACCACTTGGTGTTGGTACAGAGACAGGCAGGTAGATCAATGGAATATAATTGAAAACCCAGAAATGAAGCCACACATCTATGGTTTCTTGATCTTTGACAAAGAAGCCAAAACCATCCATTGGGGAAAAAATACAACATTTTCAACAAATGGTGCTGGTTCAACTGGTGGTCATCATGTAGAAGAATGCAAATTGATGCATTCTTATTTCCTTGTACAAAGCTCAAGTCCAACTGGATCAAGGACCTCAAAAACCAGATACACTGAAACTAATAGAAGAGAAAGTGGAAAAGAGCCTCAAACACATGGGCACAGGGGATATTTTTCTGAACAGAACACCTATGGCTCAAGTTCTGAGATCATCTATTGACAAATGAGACCGCAAAGACCTGAAAAGCTTCTGTAAGGCAAAGGATACTATCAATATGACAAAATGGCAATCTACAGGTTGGGAAAAGATCTTTACCAATCCTACATCTGTCAGAGGGCTAATGTCCAAAATATACAAAGAACTCAAGAAGTTAGACTCCAGAGAACCAAATAGCCCAATTTAAAAATGGAGTACAGAGCTAAACAAAGAATTCTCAACTAATGAATCTCAAATACCTGAGAAGCACCTAAAGAAATGTTCTACATCCTTAGTCATGAGGGAAATACAAATCAGAACAACCCTGAGATTCCACTTCACCATGCTTTATACCTCTGCTTTTGTTGTTCAGTTTGTTCCATAAATTCCTGTATTTGCTATTCAAGATTCTGGTTCTACATTTTAATTAATGTAATTCTGCTATTCTGATGCCTATTTTATTTTGACTGATTAATTATTTTTTTGTTTTTGTTTTTGTTTTTTCGAGAGAGAGAGTTTCACTGTACATCCCTGGCTGTCCTGGAACTCACTCTGTAGACCAGGCTGGCCTCGAACTCAGAAATCTGCCAAATCACCTCTAACTCTTGCTTCCAATCCTCATTACTTTCTCTCTGCTGCTCAGTCTGATCTGTGAGGTGTCTCATCCTTTGTTCTAGTACCTTCTCCACTTCCTGTCTTCAATCTTCATTTGTGTCTCTTTGTTTATCTTGGGCTATAAATTACCATACTTTAGGTCTAGTGTTTCCTCTAGACCCTGTTGCCAAGTCTTAAATTCTCTCTCTGTTGTTCATTTTGCTCTATATATTCCTTTATCTTTTGTTCTAGGCCCTGCTTCCATAATTTCATTTTTCTTTATGTTGTAATTTTAATTTTGTAGTATCTACCTTATTTTGATTTACTAACTTTAGTAAATCATCCTCTGTGTTGCTATTTCTCTGATGTTCAGTCTGATCTATGAAATTCTGTATCTTTTATTCTAGCATCTTTTCCAGCTAATGTCTCCAACCTTCATTTTCCTGTATTTTTTGTTTAATAAAATCTTCTAATCTCTTTTTAAGACTCATAATAATTTTTTATCTAGATCCCTGTCTTGTGAGAAGACATAGTAAACCAAGGTAATTAACGTTGTAATAATGATAGCTTGCAAGGCATCAATTTCTTTTAAATTCATCCCTTTTGAACCATTAAAGTTAGGATTCTATAAAGCCCAAAAGATATATTCTGTTTCTCATTTTTAGGTGTGTGTGTGTGTGTGTGTGTGTGTGTGTGTGTGTGTGTGTGTGTGTATGTGTGTAAATCAACTTATAATTCTTATCACCTATTCTTTTGCCTTTGTCACCCTCTGGTGTTCAATTCAGGACACTGCAGTACTTTCTCTTTTTTTTTTTTTTTTCCAGGGAGGAGCTAGCTATAGAAGGACCTATAGCCTCTGCTTCCAAGCCATCTCTGTCTTTGTTTGACTTGTGGCTGGCAGTTTATGCACCTGTCTCAGGAGCCTGCAGAGGATGCAGTCTATAGAGCAGGTCTGTCTGTCCCATGTCCTCTTTAGATGTTAGGGATACAGGAAAGCAGCCACAGGAAGGCCTGTTCAGGCAGAGATGCCCTGATCGGCGTGTTGTGCCTTTGAGAAGGTTTTGGGAAGTTAGCTGCCTTTTTTCCAGCTGCTGATCCTCAGCTGTGAAGAGTGCTTCATAGGCTTCCCCAGCATCCTTTGTCCTTCTTTAGGCACAGGGAACCCCAACCATGTTATGACACTGGAGCTGGCTAAATCCCAGCTCTGGGATGAGTTGCTGCCTCTGGTTTGCATCGGGCCTAAGGAAGGAGCCTCTCAGTAGCTCTCTATAAACCTGTTAGAACCACTGGGTGTTTAATTTCTACTCTGCTACAGCTGTACAGCACAGCCCTAGTTGTTTATATTGGAGCAGGGGGAGAGTTGATTCTGATAGCAGGTTAGTTGGATTCTAAGCCCCAGGTTGGGATCCAATTTGTTGCTGTAATTTCGAACCCCAATAAGCCCATATAAAAAACACACAATCCAATTATTGATTGTAAGCTATATGCCTAGACTGGGTAGATCTAGCATTACATTAACTTATTCCTTAGCCATAAGACCCCTTGCTACTTGCAGTTTCTCCTGGCGACATGGTCCATGTCTATAGCAGCTTCTTCTTCATCTTCAGTCCTCTCTCCTTCACCTCTAAATTTCCCAGTCTCATCTTTCTCCTTTACTCCCCAATCACAGGCTCTGCCTTTATTGACCAGTTCATATGGGGAGAAGGTTCTCATGAAACCACCTGAGTATGTGATGGATTGCTCACTGGGGACAACTCTTTTTTTTTTTTTTTTTTTTTTTTTTTTCAGCGTGACAGGCAGGAACATTCTGAAAGCAGCAGTGATGCTCTCTTCTGAGGCTGTGCCTTCAACCTAATCCCCCTACAATTGTCTCTTCCCTTCTACCTAATCTTGGGGACAACTCTTGAGGAAGCAGAATTAAGATCAGAATACAAAAAGCACCAGGACCACCCACAATACTGGATAATTTAAAGGATACAATAAGTATGGTCTTCCCCAAAGACACAGTGAAGCCTAAGGCTTTCACCCAGGTTCTCACCGGGGCCTCGGAGCTTCACATGTTACCTCTGTGGCCTACAGCTTTCCAAAGTAGTTGCTGTGTCTTAATGCCTGGCCCAGGTTCTCACTAGAGCTTATGCCCAGGGTTTCAAATGGATCTAAAATTTTTTCTCGCCGGGCAGTGGGAGCGCGTGCCTTTAATCCCAGCACTTGGGAGGCAGAGGCGGGCAGATTTCTGAGTTCGAGGCCAGCCTGGCCTACAGAGTGAGTTCCAGGACAGCCAGGGCTACAGAGAGAAACCCTGTCTCAAAAAAAAAAAAAAAAAATCTCAAGTTCTCATGGAATCTAGAAAGCCATTACCAGATTTTCACTGGATCTGAAGACTTTCCTCATGTTCTCTTTGTGACCTATAACATTCCACAGGTTCTCAATGTGGCTGAAAGCCTTCTTCAATGTCTTGAGACCGTCTGCCTTCCCTAAGTTCTTTTGGAAACATAAAGGATCTTACAGATTCTCACTGTGCCCTAAGGCTTTTTGCAGGTTGTAACTGTTATCTAAGACCTTACTGAGAAACTCACCAAGATCTAAGGCCCTTCCAGGGTTCTTCATGGGTCCTACGACCTTTCAAAGGTTGACACTGACACCTAAGACCTTCCATATTTCTTACTGCTGTCTAAGAGTTTCCACACGATCTCACTGGCACCTATGGACTTCCCCAGTGGTCAATAGGGTCTAAGGCCTTCTGGCCTTGCCCAAGTTCTCACCGGGTCATAAAGCCTTGCCAAGATTCTCACTGAAAACAAATGTTTCCCCAGTTACTCACTGGTGCCTAAAATCTAAGATTTGTCTCAGAGTCTTAAAGCCTTCCCCGGGTTCTTATCTGGAATTAAGGCATTACTCTTAGGTTTCATTATCCTAAAATATTTCCAGTTTTCATAAGATCTATAATGCTTTAGACAGGTTTAAACTGAGTCTGCAGGCCATGTCTGTGTTCTCACTGTGGACTACAATGTCATAGAAGCTCCCAATGGGGTTTAAGGACCTCTCCAAATTCACATCTTGATATAAGGCCTGATACACAGACTCATAGAGGCCTTAGGCTTTCCTCGATTTTTAACTTTTGCCTAAAACTCTCCAGGTTCTTGCTCTGGCCTAGGCCTCCTTCATGTTCTGTGACTTAAATCCTTCTCCAAAGTATCAATGAGACCTAAGGACTCCCCTAGGGTCTCACTGATAAGTAATGTCTTATCCTTATGTTTGCTGTGGACTACGATCTTCCCAAGTTGTCACTGGAGCCTGAGACTTACAAAATCTCACTGGTGTATGCCTTTAGCAGATTCTTACAGGGACCAAAGGGCCTGGAGGTTAAGGCCTTTTCCTTTGTGGTAGTTTGAATATGTTTGAGCCATGAGAAATAGCTCTATTAGGAGGTGTGACCTTACTGGATCAGGGGTAACCTTGTTAGAGAAAGTGTGTTAAAGATGGGGCTTTAAGGCCTCATATACAGGCCTAAGTCTAGCCAATATGATCAAGATTCTTCTCCAGTTGGTCTTCGGATTAATATGCAGAACTCTCAACTCCTCCCATGCCATGCCTGCCTGGACCCTGCCACAGTTCCCCACTGAAAATGAACTGAACCTCTGAACCTGTAAGCCAGCCTCTGTTGTCCTTGAGAAGAGCTGCGTTGGTCGTGGTGTCTCTTCACAGCAATGGAAACAAAAGCTAAGACACCCTTGTTCTCACTAGTCTTAGCTTAGCCACATTATTTAGAAGGACTCAAGGAAAGACTCAGGTAGTCGTGCACAGTTGGTCTAACAAAGGTTGTGTGTTCTCATCCTGAGGATCTTCACGTAAGGCTTATACCCCAAGTTTCTAACTGAGGTCTTAACCCTATCACCCAAGCACACTTGCCTGAGGAATCTTAGCCAAACTTGAGTCCATTGTCTCATGGTAGGCTACAGTTCAAGGGTCAGGGTCCCAGGGGAGACTCTCCAGCCACAGGGCAGATCAACATGGTGTCTACTCCAATGTCTTCAGCAGTCCTGAAGGGTCAAAGTGATATGCATTGCTCTTGGTCTCTGCTTATAGACTGTCAAGTGGGCAGGGTGGCATTGTCTGCTTGTACAATCATATGTCTAGTTATCTTCAGTAAGTGATGTCTCTGAGCTTTGGTTATCAGAAGCAGCCTTCGGTGCCGTGGGGTTCCCAATTAAACTTTTTTCCCCCCGCGTGATTAAAAGGCATTTTCTTTTGAAAATATGCTGGTCATACTGAGGAAGTTTTTGGCTTTAGTAAGAATCACTGGGTGGCTGTAGGCCTTAGTGAAACTTGTGACTACCACAAAGCTGAACAAACTTGAAGAGGCAGGCCTATGATTTTGCTTAGGAACTTAAAGAGTGTGAACTTTCTGTGAAGAATCTCAGAATAACAAAATATAATTTTTGTTACAAGTGTAAGTACCTATACTCTTGGTCATGACACATGCTAGGCTTATGACTTTCCTAAGAGTTTAACTTGAATCTAAGGTTTTTGTGAGATTTTCACAGGGATCTAAGCATTTCCCTAGGTTGTCTTGCGGTCCATCTTCCTGAGTATACCATGGCCCAAGGTCTTTCCAAGATTCACACTGGGGCCTGAGGCCTTCTCCAGGTTCTTACTGTGTCATAGTCCTTTACCCTGTTACTAGTCACCAAGACTATTTTAAGGTTTCACTTGGACCCAGGGCCTTCCCCCAGTAGTTGGAGTTCTCATGGTCTAATTGGGGCCCAAGGCCTTCTCAGGGTTTCCCTAAGACCTAAGACCTTCCTTCCCCTGTATCTCACTTGGGCCTGAGGAGTTTCTCAAGTTCTAATTGGTACCCAAAACATTACCTAATTTATTACTGTGTCTTAAGGTTTTCCCCATTATCTCACTGGGGTCTAATGTCCCAGGTACTTACTGGCTCCAAAGCCTTCTTTACTGTCTCACTGGGACCAAGGCCTTCCACAGTGCTTACCAGAGCCTAAGGACTTTTCCAAGTTCTAGGGTCTAAGGCTATTCCTAGTGTTAAGATTACAGGTGATTCCACAAGGTCCTTCCAGAATCTAACAAAGGCATACATCATCAACTGCCACATCCACCAATTATGTCAGTTATAGGCGTTATATATAAAATTACTATCTCTCTCTCTCTCTCTCTCTCTCTCTCTCTCTCTCTCTCTCTCTCTCTCTCTCTCTCTCTCTGTTCCCAGGAGGTCTCTCTCTTCTCCTTTCTGCCTTTCTCTGTGCCTCTCTCTTCTCTGCCCCATGCCTCTGCTCCCATCTGTCTGCCTATCTACAAGCCCACTCATCTGCCTCTACCTCTTCTCCATGTCTTCACTCCTATTTCTCACTACCTTCATGGCCCCGGTCCAAGTGAAGCCAGGAGAAGCCCTTAGGTTCCAGTTATGTACTAGAGAAAACCTTAGAGCCTACTGGGGAAGTGTTTAGGTGCCAGTGAAAACCTGTCAAGGCATTATGTCACAGTGATATACAGGGGAAGGCCTTGTTCCCCAGTGAACCTGAAAGGTTTCAGATCACATTAAAAACCTTGGAAGACTTCATTGATGTTTCGGGCCTTCCTAGGTTCTCGTGGCAACCTAAAGCTTTTCCAAGATATTCAAGGAGCCTATAGCCTTGCCCAAACTCTCACTGGGGTATACAGCCATCTCCAGAACACTACTGGGTCTTAAGACCTTCCCAGGGTTCACTGGGCCCCAAGACCACCCTCTGGTTCTCACTATTCTCTTTCACTGAGTCTCATTGGAATCTCAGATCTTTGCAGGTTTTCCCTGGGACCTGTGCCCTTCCCCAGATTCTCAATGAGGCTTAGACCTTCTCCAGATTCTCAATGTTTTATAAGATCATTCTCAGAGTATCAATTTGATAAGGCCTTCCTTCATATTATTACTGGGGCCTAAGGCTTCATTCTATCTCCTTTCCAACTGGGTTTCCTAAGGCCTCAAGTAGGTTCATTTAGGGACTAAAGGCCTTCCAAGGTTTTCACTGTAATCTGGGGCCTTCTCCAGATTTATAATGGGGCCCTAGGCCTTCCCAACTATCTCATGGAACCTAAGGTTTTCTCCTGGGGCCGATGGCTTTCTACAGTATCTCAACAGCATCTAAGCTATTTTCCAGGTTCTCATTAGTGTCCAAGGCTTTCTCCCAGTTCTCAGTGATGCCTAAAGATTTACCTACATTCTGACTAAGTCATAAAGCTGTCACTACACATAATCTCAGGAAGGCCTTCTCCAGTAAGTTGTATCAGTTATAGAGAAAGGTTCGCTAGGATCACACACACTGGCCCCCAGGGCTTTCCCAAGTACTCATTGAGCCTAAAGTTTTCCCCTAGATTCTCAGTCAGGTCTAAGGCTTTCCCCAGGATCACATAGCATCTTAATGTCTTCTCCAATACCTCACTGGGATCTAAGGACTTTCTGAGTTCCTACTGGAACTCAAGGCTTTCAAAAGTTATTCACTCAGAAGTAAGGCCTTCCACAAATTCTCACTGGGGCTTAAGGCCTTCCCCAGTTTTTCAGTGGCCCCAAGGCTGTCTCCATATTCTCACTGGAGAATAAATCATTCCCCTGAGTCTCACTTATGTCTATGGCTTTCCAGACACTTTCCCTGTGATCTAAGGGCTATTGAAGATTCTCACTGTGTCGTAAAGTCTTCCTTAGTATCTCCTAGGGGGTTAATGTTTTCCTTGGTTCTCATTTGGGCTCAGTCCTTCTCTGGTGTCTCACTGGGACCTGTTGCCTTTCCAGGACTTTACTAGAGCCTAGAGCCTTCCTCAGGTGTTTACAGAGGTTTAGTACCTTCCCCAGGTTCTCACTGAGGTGTCAGGTTGTCTCCAGAATGTAACTGGGACCTCATGTTCTCTCACAGTCTCACTAGACCTAATAACATCCCAAGATTTGACTACTTTCTAAAAACTTCCCTGAGTCCCTTGAGCCTCAGCTCATCACAGGATCTCACTGAGACCTAAGGCCTTCACCCATTTTTTCACTGAGAGCTAATGTGAGCTAGAAGGTAGGCATGCATAGTTGGTATTACAAACATATTTTCTTCTGCCAAGAGTCTTCATATAAGGATTATACCCCAAGTTCCTAACTAAGGTCCTAACTTTATCTCCCCAAACTTCTCACCTGCATGAAGTATCTTGGCCCAAGCTTGGATCCATTCTCTCACGGTAGGGTCCACTTCAAGGGTCAGGATCTCAAGGGAGACTCTACAGCCACAGGGAAGATCAACTACTTCAATGTCTTCAGCAGTCCTGAGGGCCAAAGTGATATGCATTGCTCTTCATCTCTGCATATATACTGTCAAGTGGGCAGGGCAGCATTGTCTGCTCATGCAGTCATATGTCTAATTATCTTTAGTAAGTGATGTCACTGATATTGCTTTATCAGGAACAGACTTGGGTAGAGCAGATTTCCTGAAGGCTCACAACCATCTGTGCAACTATAGTGTGTACTTGTGTGTATGAAATGAATAACTAAATCTTTAAGAAAGAAAAAAAGGAAAAAAGTGGTTTTCTGTTTGTTTGATTTTTGTTTTTGTTTTTAAATATGCTTGTCATACTGAGGAAGTTCTTTCACTTTAGTGAGAAACACTGGGTGGCTGTAGACGATAGTGAAAACTTGGGACTACCACAAAGCTGACCAGCATTGAAGAGATAGGCCTAGGATTGTGCTTAGGAATTTAAGAGTGTCAAGTTTGGGTAAAGTACCTTGGCATAGCAAAATATAAGTTTTGTTAGAATTACTTGGGCTTGTGGCCTTTTAAAGATTCTAACTTGAATCTAAGTTTCTTGAGATTCTCACTGAGGTCTAAGCCTTTCCCCAAGCATTTCCTTGGAGACTAATGTCTGCTTGAGTACTCACTGGGTCCCAAGGCTTTCTCATCTTTTCACCTTGTCATAAGGCTTTTATCCTCTCACTATTCACTAAGAACATTTTAGGGTTTCACTAGGATCCAAGGCTTTCCCCAGTACTCAGAGCACTAGAGGCCTTCCTAAGATTCAGTTCTAAGACCTTCTCAGGATCTCTCTGGGACCTAAAACCTTCCTCTGCATATTACTTGAGCCTAAGGTCTTTCTCAAGTTCTCATTGGCACCTAAAGCCTTACTTAGTTTAATTACTGGGCAAAAGGCTTTCCCAAGTTCTCCAAAAGGCTGTGTCTTAAAGCATTCCCCATTATCTCATCAGGGTCTAATGTTGTCCCAAGTACTTACTGGGGCCCAACACCTTTTCTTAGACCCTCACTGGGACCAAGGTCTTTCAGATTGCTTACTGGAGCCTAAGGACTTTTCCAGGTTCTAGGAATTAAGGCTGTTCCTAGTGTTAAGCTTGCAGGTGATTGTACCAGGTCATTCCAGGGACCTAGCTAAGGCTTACACTATAACCTGCTCCTGCCAGCAATTGTGTCAGTTATGGGCTTTGTATAAAAGGACTGCCTACCATCCAGCCCCCCCCCCTCATGTTTTCTTTTGCTCTCTCTCCACTTCCTCTCTCCCTTTCTCTTGCTTCGTCTTAATCTCTGTCTCTGTTCCCATGTTTTTTCATTCTGTCTCTTTTTTCCCAGCAGGTCTTGCTCTGCCCTATTGTGTTCTCTGTGCCTCCCTCTTCTCTGCCCTCATGACTCTGCTCCCATCTGTCTGCCTGTCTACATGCCCCACCCCTTCTCCATGTCCTCACTCCTCTCCTTTTTCCAAGTAAGTCCCCTTTATGCCAGATCTCTTGCGTGGCATGAGTACTCAGGGGTATACCTTGGCATGGTTCCACCAGGTCTGCCTTTCTGATTAAGGCCTTCTTCAGGACTCACTGTGATCTTAGTTCATTGTCAATGTCTGTTGAGACCTAAGACCTTTCCCAACTTCTTAGTGGGCCTTAGGCTTTCCCAGATCTCTATTGGTGTCTTAGGCCTTCTGTAGGTTGTTAGTGGGACCTAAGGACTTCCCAGTTTGTCACTCATCTTATAGTCTGTCCATGGTTTTCACTATAACCTAAGGTTAAACTGAGAGATTCACTGAAGCCTAAACATATTCCCAAGTTCTCACAACATTATAGGCCGTTACCAGGTTTTTTTGTAGTCTGAAGACTTTCCCCTTCTTATTCTGGCATAAAACTTATGATAGGTTCTCTCACTGGGGCCAGAGACCTTCTCTAGGTTCTCACTGGGCCTTAAAACCTTCTCTAAAGTTTCCTCGAGCCCTCTGTCTTCCTCCAATCCTTCACTAAAGTTTAAGGTTTTTCTCCAGCTTCTATCTTGTTATAGAACATTTGATAATGTTATATAGAAAAATTCATTGTCAGCAAAACATAAAAGCTTAAACAGATATTGCATTTTTCAGATGTAGTTTATGTATACCTTTAATGCCTCTATAGATTAGAATGCTTAAGAATGGAATGTCCCCACCTACTTTAAAGCCAATTGCTTGCAAGAGGTCTCCTTTTTTGTTGTTTTATAACCAAAGGCAAAGTCAGCAGGGTGGTTTCAAGGTACTCTATCAAAAAGATGAAATGGGGGGGGGGGGGTGTTGGAGAGATGGCCCAGTGGTTAAGAGCACTGACTGCTCTTCCAGAGGTCCCGAGTTCAATTCCCAGCAACCACATGGTGGCTCACAACCATCTGTAATGAGATCTGATGCCCTCTTCTGGTATGTCTGAAGACAGCAACAATGTATTCATATACATAAAATAAATAAATAAATCTTAAAAAAAAAAAAAAAAAGATGAAATAGTTCAGTCCCTACTGACTTGGCTTGGAGCCCCTCCAACCATTATAGTGACATGGTTCAACTTGCCAATGATATAGTAGAAGACCTGGAGACTCTTTCTATAGCAATTGGACTTTTGATGGATCTCTCTGTGTCTTTCTCTATCTGTCTCTCTCTGAGTCCCTCTGTCTCTTTCTTTCTATCTCTCTCTGTTTCTGTCTCTCTCTCTCTCTGGCTTGGAAGAGCCTTTACAGGAGGAACTCCAGGTAAGAGATAGGGTGTTGGCTTATATCTTTCAGAACCTACTTTAATAAGGGTTCTTAAATGTGTTAACCTCCCTTCTAGCCAACCTCCCACCCAAGGTATTAGAAAAGAATGGTTAATGGGGAAAGACATGGGAGAAGTGGACCTGTTTAGAAATAGTTCTTTGGTATGATTCCAATCTTTGTTGTTGGGACATCAGCAGTTCAACCTATTAGCACACCACCAAACATGAATCAGCAGTTTCAGGCCAGTCCACATAGCAGACACAAGTCATCAAGTGGCACCTTTAGTTTGGAGAGTCCTTTGAAGCCACAAGAAACTGCCAGACTATCACAAGAATTTATTTGGAGAGTTACCCTCTATGAAGTCACAACATGCAAATATGAGCAACTCTATTTCCAACAGTAAGGAAAAACAATACTTGAGCATCATCAGTGAAGACCAGCGTGCTGGAGCAAGGCAAACCAATGCCAGAACCTTCTCCATCTGTCTCTAGGTTCATATTTATACTCTTTTTTTTTTTTTTTTTTTTAGAGATATTCTTTTTTTTTTAATTTATTTATTGTATGTAAATACACTGTAGCTGTCTCCAGACACACCAGAAGAGGGCATCATTACAGATGGTTGTGAGCCACCATGTGGTTGCTGGGATTTGAACTCATGACCCTTGGAAGAGCAGTCTCGGTGCTCTTACCCGCTGAGCCATCTCACCAGCCCCATATTTATACTCTTCTAAACATCGCACCTCTTCTCACCTGTGTCTGCTTCACCAAAACATCCTCTCACACGTGTCTTCTTGAACAAAACATTCTTTAAACTGTCAGCTCCAAGATTCTTTCACATGACTGCTTTAGCAAAGCATCCTCTCACCTGTGTCTGCTTCAGCAAAACATCAATATGACCTACCTGAGTCTCCAGAAACTTCCACTTCAATAGAGATTTTTTGGGTGGGGCTTTCAGGAACCACAAAAAAAAGCATCTGGCAGGCACAGGTAAACAGGATTTTGGGAGAGCTAAGGAGCCCTCTTGGGTTTGAAAGAGCTCAAGAGAAAGGTAGACTAGCCAGGTAGAGTGACAGAGAGTTCTACAGAGCTAGCAGTTTAGCTGTAGAATCAGGCTTGTAAAAATATTTTATATAGTTCAGAAAATAAAGTTATTGAACTAGAAGGTTTTTACCTTAGTTTATGTCTCTCATGTCTTATTGGTAAAAATACTGGATAATTTAAGTGGTTACACTAATACCTGTTTAAGACCTTCCCCAAAGAAATAATGAAGCTTAAGGCTTTCTGCCAGGTTCTCACTAGGGACTCATGTCTCACATGTCATCACGGTGGCCAAAACTTTACAAAGCTATTCCTGGGTCTTAATACCTGGTGTGGGTTCTCACTAGAACTTATGCACAGGGTTTCAATTGGTCCTAAATACTTTCTAAAGATCTTATGGAATCTAGAAAGCCAACACCAGATTTTCAATAGGTCTAACCACATTGCTCATGTTCTCATTGTGACCTATAACATTCCACAGGTTCTCAATATGGCTAAAGGCCTTCTTCAAAGTCTTAAAGAGACATTTTGCCTTCCTGAGTTCTTTTTGGAACATAAATGTCTTTAAGATTCTCACTGTACCTTAAGGATTTTTGCCGGTTCCAACTGTTATTTGAGGCCTACCTGAGAAACTCAACAAGACCTGTAAAGCCTTTCCAAGGTTCTCTGTTTGTCCTAAGACCTTTCACAGGTTGATACTGGAACCTAATACTTTCCACGATTCTTATTGTTGTCTAAGGGCTTCCACCGGTTCTCAATGGCACCTAAGGACTTTCACGTGGTCAATGGGGTCTAAACCCTCCCAACGCTACCCAAGTCCTCTCTGGATCATAAAGCCATGCCAAGGTTCTCATTGAAGCCAAATGTTTCACCAGTTACTCACTGGTGTGTAAAATGTAAGATTTCTCTCTGGACATAAACCCTTACCCAGGTTCTCACTGGAGTTAAGGCATTATCCTAGGTTTCATTGTTGCCTAAAATATTTCCTCTTATCTTAGGCTCTAAATGTCTTTAGACAGGTTTAAACTGGGTCTATAGGCCATGTATGTGTTCTCCCTGTAACCTAAAATTTTATATAGATCCTTCTGGGGCTTAAAATCCTCTACAAATTCACACTTAGACATAAGACCTTCTCCTTGGTCTCATTGAGACATTAGGCTTTGCTCAGCTTTTAACTTTACCTAAAACCCTCTCCTGGTTTTTGTAGAGGCTTAAGGCCTGCTCCATGTTCTAAAGGTGATCTAAACCTTTCTCCAACATATCATTGAGGCCTAAGGACTTCCCCAGGGTCTCACTGGTACCTAATGTCTTTCCCTCATTTTCAGTGGGGACTAAGACCTTCTCTAGTTATCACTGGAACCTGAGATCTTTACAGAATCTCATTGGTGTATGCCTTCAGCAGACTCTTACAGAGACCAAAGATCATGAGACTAAGGCAATATGCTTTTGTGGTAGTTTGAATATGCTTGACCCATGAGAAGTAGCACTATTAGGAGATGTGGCCTTACTGCACGAAGGGTAACCTCTTTAGAGAAAGTATGTTACTGTGGAGGTGTGGCTTTAAGATCTCATATACATGCCTAAATCTGACTAATGTGACAGGAGCCTGGTATAGCTGTCCCCTGAGAGGCTCTGCCAGAGCCTGACCAATACAGATGCAGATGCTCTCAGCCAACCATCAGGCTGAGCACAGGAACCCCAAGGGAAGAGTAAGGGGAAGGGCTGAAGGAGCTAAAGGGGATTTCAGCCCTGACTTAGTCAGGGTTTTCTAGAGTCACAGAACTTATGGTAGTCTCTATGTAGTAAAGGAATTTATTGATGACTTACAGTCTGTAGTCCAACTCCCAACAATGGTCAGCAGCAGCTATGAATGGAGGTCCAAGGATCTAGCAGTTGCTCAGTCCCACAAGGCAAGCAGGCAAAGCAGAGTGAGCCTTCCTTCTTCCAATGTCCTTATATAGGTCTCCAGCAAAAGGTGTGGCCCAGATTAAAAGTGTGTGCCACCACACCTTTAATCCCAGATGACCTTGAACTCATAGATCTTCCTATCTTAATCTTCTGGGATTCATAGCCACTATGCCTCAAGATCTCCTTGCCAAGATTCAGGTCGGAAACTTGTATCTCTCAGCCTCCAGCTCCACAGGTGAGCCTTCTAATTCTGGATTGTAGTTCATTTCAGATATAGTCAAGTTGACAACCAGGAATAGCCACTACAAAGCCCATAGGAAGAACAACAATATCAATTTACCAGGCACCCCAGAGCTCCCAAGAACTAAGCCACCAACCAAATATTACACATGGATGGACCCCATGGCTACAGCTGCAGATGTAGCAGAGGATGACCTTATCTGGCTAACATCAATGAGATGGAAGGCCCTTGGTCCTGTGAAGGCTTGATGCCACAGCATAGGGGGATGCTAGAGTGGTGAGGCAGAAGTAGGTGGGTGGGTGGGTGGGGAAGCACCCTCATAGATGAATGGGGGATGGGATAGGGGGCTTGCAGAGAGAAAACTGGGATGGGGGACAACATTCAAAATGCAAACAAATAAGATAACCAATAACAAAAAAAAAAAGAAGAAGAAAAAGAGTCTTCTCCTGGTGGCCTTTGGATCTATATACACAACTCTCAGCTCCACGTATTCCATGCCTTCCTGCTGTTCTTCCTCATTGATAATGGACTGAACCTCTGAACCTGTAAGCCAGTCCCAATTAAATGTTGTCCTTGATAAGAGTTGCCTTGGTCACAGTGTCTCTTCAAAGCAATGGAAACCCAAACTAAGACACCCATGTTCTTACTAGGTCTTAAGGCTTTGCCCACATTATTATTACAGACTCCAGAAATTACTTAGAGTCTCAGTGGAGCCTAAAAATGTATCCATGTTCTCACAGATTTTATATGGTCGTTGATAGGTTGTTTACTGGGTCTGAAGCCCTTTCCCATATTCCTATTGTGACCTAAAACATTCTTTATATTCTCACTGATGCCTAAGGCCTCCTTTAGGTTCTGAATACAAGGCCTAGGCCTTCTCTAATTGATCATTCAGTCCTCTAGCATTCTCCATGTTCCCACTGAGGCCTAAAACCTTCTATAGGAAATCAATGGGTCCTAAGGACTTACTAAGTTGTCACTGGTGTTCAAGTCCTTCCCCATGGTGTATCTGGGTCTTAAAGCATTGCTTAGGTTATCACTGGTGCCAAAAATTATTCAAGTTCTCACAGTTTCTAAAAGCTCTTTGGCAGCTTTATACTGTATCTAAGAATTTCCCCATGTTCTTCTCTCTCCAACAACCTTCTACACATTATTACTGTGGCTTAAGTTTTCCTCATGGCTCACAATGGCATCTAAGGTCTTCTCCAGTTCTCACAGAGTCCTTTGGCCTTCTCCAGGTTCTTATTGTATGATAAAACCTAGTTCTCACTTTAATCTAAGGGCTTCTCAAATTGTCATTGTTGGTCTAAGGCCTTCTGGCACATAATATGGCCTATTACCTTTACTATTTCTCATTGTATCTTATAGCCTTGCCCAACTTCTCTGTCATGCCTAAGGTATTAGTCAGGTTCTCACTGGTGCCTAAAAACTTCCCTCAGATTTCTAAGGTTTATAAAGCCTTATATGGATATTTACTAGGCCTGAAGGCATTCCCATGTTCACACTATGAAAAATGTGTGCAAGTTCTTACTCATGCTAAAGGTTGTTCACTAGGCTTTCACTACATTCTAAGGTCTCCACCAAAGTCCTTTTCAGCCATTAGACCTTCTCCAGATTTTCAGTAAAGCCTAAAATCTTGTATAGGTTTCACTGGGCATAAGAACTAGTCAAGGTTCTGACTACTGCACCCTTCTCCAAATTATTTATTGGGCCTAAGGTCTTCCCCGATTTCTCGTTATAGCCTAAAACCTATTCAGTGGAGTTGAATGACTTCCAAGGTCACTATAGTAAATCTTCCCCATGTTTTTACTGTGTTAAATCATTGTCCATGTTCTCACTGGTACCTCAAGCTTTACTAAGAGTCTCACTGGAGCCTAAGTATGTCTATACACTTAGAAATGGCATGAGGAAATTGCTCCCAGCTTGCAAGCTTCAAGGCAACCTAGGGTCTTTGTCATTCCCAGCAGACCAAGACTGAGGAAGCATACTTTCTTAAGCAGAAAATCCTGGTGTTCTGCCAATTAAGGGTAAAACGTGAGGAAGCAGCCCTTATGATCCTTTCCCATGAGAAGTAACTTTGTTTGTAGTTTAATTAGACATCACACCAAAGAGTCAGACAACAGACAGATGTCTTAGTCTGCAAGGAGGATTGGATCTCCTTGATCCAAGATAAACTATTGCTAGTTAAACAGTACCTGGTGGGAACAAGAATCTGTGAGTAATCTTTATTCTGCTTTCAGTATAAAAAATGTTGAAACTTTGAATACACTGTGCATTGACTGACTTTGGCTGTGTGACGCCTATGTCCTAGTTAAGGTGGTTTACCCTTGGGACCTCAATGCACTAGGTGTTGACACCTAAGATCCTCCCAAGCTCTCTCTGGGGCTCAAGACTTACCAGCTTTCTATCTAGGAACTAAGGCCTTCTCTAGTCAGTTGAGGTCTTCAGCCTAACCCACAGTGGCCTAAAACCTTCTGTAGGTTTTTCAGTGGAGCTTATGGAATTCCTCAGGGTTACTAGGGTGACCCAGGACTTAAAGCTTCACAGGATGTCACTGGGAGTTAAAGTCATCTTTATGTTTACACTTGTTCAAAGCCTTGCCCATATTCTCACTGGAGCCTAAGACCTTCCTCAGGTTCTCATTGGGGCCTGATAACTGCCTCTCCCTGGAGCTTAAGCCCTTTTTTCAGTTTAGACTGGGCCTAAAGACTTCTTTATATTCTTTATCGCTAGAAAACCATCTACAAAGTCCCATTGAGGCCTTAGGCCTTTCCCTGGTTCTCACTGTGCCCTAAAATCTTCTTACACATCTGCTCTAAAGTCTCAGAGGAGTCTGAGGCCTTCTCTATGTTCTTACTAGGTCTTAAAGTTTCCCCAGTTTCTGTGTACTACTTAAGACCTTTCTCAGGTTATAACTAAAGTGTGGGTCTTCCCTCACTTTCCCTTGGACAGAAGCCCTTCCCAGATTCTTATTGTATCTAAGACCTTCCCAGGTTAGTCACTATGGTCTATGGCCTTCCCTTATGGTCTCACTTAGTCTTCAAGAACTTTTCGGGTTCTCACTGAATCCTAAAGCATTATGCAAGTCTCACTGGGCATCGAAAATTTCCCAAGTCCTCATGGGTTCTATAAGGCCTTCGGTAGGTTCTCACTAAATCTGAAAATCTTCCCTTTGTTTTCACTGTGGCCTAAACTTTCTTCAGGTTGTTGTTGGGGCATAAGGCCTTCTCTGGGTTATAGTCCTAAGGCATTCCTCAGGTTTTCACTGGAGACTAGAACATATTTTAGTTCTCATTTGGGCCTCAGGCCTTGTCCACATTTTCACTGTGACCTCAGGCCTTCTCCAATGTTTCTTTGAGGCTGAAGGCATTTCCCAGGGACTCACTACTCCTTAGGCCTTCTCAGTTTTTTAAGAATGTCTAAAGTCTTCTGAGGGTACTCCACTCAGACCTCAGTCTTTGACAGTCTGTCACTCAGTCTTAAAGCCTTGCTTAGGATCTCACTGTAGTCTATGCCATTGCTCAAAACTTCCCAGGGGCATGAAAATATCCCAAATTCTCATAGGATCTATAAGGTCATCTCAAGGTTTTCACTGGGTCTGAAGAATTCTCCCCAAATTCTCATGGTGACCTTAAACTTTTGACAAGTTCTATTTGGGTTGATGACCTTTTGACATTCTCACTTGGAACTGAGGCTTTCCTGTGGCCTATAACCTTTATAGGCTCTCACTTCAGATTAAGGCATTCCTCAGTATTAACGAGACCTAAAGTTTTGTCCATGTTCTCACTGAATCTTACACTGTGTCCAGGATGTCACTATGGCCTAAAGACTTTCACTTGTTATCACTGGAACTATGGCCTTCCAATATGTGCATCTGACCTGAGATCTTCCCAGATTCTTCCTGCTATCTAAGGCTTCTACAGGTTATCATTGGAGCATAAGGCCTTCTAGGCAGACATTGTGCCTAAGGCCTTCTGCATGTTCTCTCTGAGTCTTAAATTCTCACTAGAGCTTGAAGTATTCCCCAATATCTCACTGGTGCCTAAATGTTTTGTCAGTTCTCACAAGTTCTGTGAGGCCTTTAATAAGATTCTATAGAGTCTGTAGGCTTTCCCAATGTTCTCCCTGTCACCTAAAAATTTCTGTAGGTTCTGACTGGGATAGAAAGCCTTCTCTGGGTTCTGACTACAATCAAAGGTCTTCTCCTCTGTCTCATTGAGGCCTTAGGCCGTCCTCAGGTTCCCATTAAAGCCTAAAACTTTCTGTAGGTCTTCACTGATGCTAAAGACAAAAGGTTCTCACTCCAACCTAAGTAGTTCAAACTCTCATTAGTGTCCAGGCCTTATACAGGCCCTCTTTGGCCAAAAGCCCTCCTAGTTTGTTACTAGGTCTTAAAGCCTTTACTGGATTCTCATTGTAACCATGTTAGATCCCCCCCCCCCCCGTGGCATTCCTCAGGGACTCATTGGGGCTTTGAGTGTTTCCCATGTCATCATCGGGTCTCAAAACTTCACCAGGTCTTGAGTGGGGCCTAAGTCTTCACTCAGGTTATCACTGGGGACTAGAGTCTTCCCAGGTTATCACTAGGGTCTGAGGTCCTCCCAGATTCACATTATTGTTTAAGATTTTATGGAGGTTCTCAATAAGGCCTATGGCCTTCACAAGTTGTCACTGTGGTCTAAGGCCTTCCTAATATTTTCATTGTGTCATAAAGATTGTGAGCTAATATATTCTAGAGTTTCTGACTGACACTCAAGGAATTTCTCAGGCTTGAGGCTTAGTTTCTCACTGTGATCCAAGGATTTCTATCAAGTCTCATTGAGGCCTAAGGCCTTCCTGAGAATCTCATCATGACTTAAAACTTGTTTAGGTTCTCACTGAACCTTCTCCACATACCTCCTATGATCAAGGCCTTTCTGAGACTTTCATTTGTGCCTGAAGCCATGCTCGGGTTCTCAATTGGCCAAAGCTTTCTACAGATTCTCACTTAGGCTTAAGAGATTCCTTTGAGTCTCAGTAGTGTCTAAAGCCTTTCCTCTGTTCTTACTTGGTCTAAAAGCTTCTCCTGGTTCTTATGAGGATCAAGAATTTACCCATGTGATCACTTGGACCTAAGGCCTTTATAGATTGTTAGAACAGTTTAAAGCCTTCCTCATGGTCTCGTAGATTCTTAAACTTTTATCCATGTGTTCATAGGAGCTAAGATACTATCTTGGGTCTCACTGAGGCCTAAAATATTTACCAAATTCTCACAACCTGGAAATATGTATAGAAGCTTTAAGTCATGGAGAGATTCTGGATCACAGAAACCAAGTATAAGTTCTACAAGTCCTTTGATGGGTTTTCACTGAGACCGAAGGCTTTCTACATGCTTTCACTGTGGACAAAGGCTATCTACAGGGTCTCACTGCAGTCTAAGGCTTTCTCCAGTCTCATTGAGGTTTAGACTTTCCCCACATTTTCTGAGGAGGCTAAAACTTCCTAGAGGTTTTCACAGTGCCTAAGACCTTCTCCAGGTTTTGATTACAATCTGAGACCTTCCTTCCCCGGAGGCTCATTGAGGCTTAAGGCCTTCCCCAGGTTTTCATTGGGATCTTAAAACTTCTACAGGTTCCCTGTGGAGTGTAAGACCTTCTCAGATTCTTAAAGAGGCTGAAACTCTTCTAGAGGTTCTCAATGAGGTATAAGCCCTTCTCTAAGTTCTCATTTGGACTCAAGGCCTTTTCCAAAGTCTTAATGAAGCCCAAGGCCTTCTAATTATTTTCATTTGGATATAAGGACTTCTCAAGTTATCCTGGAGTCTAAGATCTTCCTGGTTGGGGTAACATTGTGTAAAGGTATATCTCTGTATTTCCAATGGTTAATTCTATACCTGCTGAGAGAGAGCTAAATGCTGGCAGGATTTTGGTATTGTCATTTATATGGCCTATCATCATGTTTTCTCTTTCATAAATATTTGTCCTTCCTCACCTGCCTAAAGACAATCTAGAATTGTATCAGAGGTTACCTTGCTGCAGATTGGTTATAATAAAGATCTGATGCATAACAGCTGTGCAGGAAATGGGGGCCGAACTTCCGAGAGAGAGAGAGAGAGAGAGAGAGAGAGAGAGAGAGAGAGAGAGAG
>JADRCD010210173.1:0-22434 GCA_019843815.1 Montemys delectorum | reverse complement strand
ACACACACACACACACACACACACACACACACACACACACACACACAATCTCACCATGGAAGCTGCAATGTGTATTACAGTGTATACCATTTTGCTGAAACAGCTTTGCTTGCCAATGTTGATTGCAATATCTTTGTTCCTGTTTGAAGCCCCTGACTGCTACTACACTATCACCAGGACTCTGAGATATCCTCACATATCCTGTCGTTGCCCTGGGTCATGGAGATCCTGCTATTGCAGGATATTTGATCACACTGTAAAACCTGAGATTGTGTTATTTTTTTTATTACTTTTTTTTTTTTAATATTCCAATCATTACTCCCATCCCAGTCTGCCCTCCCACAATTCCTCATCCCATTCCTCCTCTCCTCTGTCTCCAAGAGGATGTTCCCAACCCCCTCCCTATCCCACCACCACTAGGCCTTCCCACTCCCTGGGGTCCTCAAGCTTCTGGAGGGATAGGCGCACGTCTTCTCTCACTGAGGCCAGACCAGGCAGTCCTCTGCTGTATATGTGTCAGGGGCCTCTGACCAGGTCTTGAATGCTGCCTGGTTGGTGGCTCAGTGTCTGAGAGATCTCAGACATCCATTAGTTAAGACTGTTGGTCTTCCTATGGGGTTGCCCTCCTCCCAGCTTCTTCCAGCCTTTCCCTAATTCAGTCCCTGACTTCAGTCCATTGGTTGGGTGTAAATATCTGCTTCTGTCTCAGTCAGCCGCTGTTGGGCCTCTCAGAGGACAGCCATGCTAGGCTCCTGTCTGTAAGTACACCATAGCATCAGTAATAGTGTCAGTCCTTGGAGTGGATCTGTAGGATGGCAACCCCATCCCTCTACTTGATGCCCTGTCCTTCTTCTGGAAGTGGACTCTACAAGTTCCCTCTCCCCACTGTTGGGCATTTCACCTAACGTTACTCCCTTTGAGTCCTGAGAGTCTCTCCTCAGGATTCTGGTACATTCTAGAGGCACCCTCACCTCCCACCCCTCAAGGTTGTATATTTCCATTCATTCTTTTGGCACTCAGGACTTCTCTCCTGCCCCCTCAATACCTGATTATGTTCCCCTTTTCCCCTACTCGTCCTCTTTCCACTCAGGTCCCTCCCTCCCTCTGCCTCCCATGATTGCTTTCTTTTCACTTTCAAGTGGGATTGGGGCATCCTCACTTGGACCCTTCAGCTTGTTTAACCTTCCTGAGTTCTGTGGATTGTATCCTGAGCATTCTGTACTTTTTTTGGCTAATATCCACTTATTAGTGAGTACATATCATACATGTCCTTTTGGGTCTGAGTTACCTCACTCAGGATGATATTTTCTAGCTCCACCCATTTGCCTGCAAAACTCAGTATGTCCTTGTTCTTAATAGCTGAATAGTATTCCATTGTGTAAATGAACCACATTTTCTGTATCCACTCTTCTGCTGTAGGACAGCTGGGTTGTTTCCAGATTCTGGCTATCACAAATAAGGCCACTATGAACATAGTGGAGCATGTGCCCATGTTGTATGGTGGGGTATCTTTTTAGTGTATGCCCAAGAATGGTATTGCTGAGTCTTCAGGTAGATCTATTTCCAATTTTCTGTGGAACTTCCAGATTGACTTCCAGAGTGATTATACCAGTTTAAAATCCCACCAGCAATGGAGGAGTGTTCCTCTTTCTCCACATCCTTGCCGGTATATGCTGTTACCTGAGATTTTGATCTTAGCCATTCTGATTAATGTAAGGTAGAATCTCAGGGTCATTTTGCTTTGCATTTCCCTGATCACTAAGGACTTTGAATATTTCTTTAAATGACATTTGAGATTCCTCCGTTGTTAATTCTCTGTTTAGCTCTAGACCATATTCTTCTTTTAAATTGAGTGGTTTTGGGTTTTTTGTTTTTGTTTTTGTTTTTGTTTTTGTTTTTGTTTTTTTGGAAGTTAGCTTCTTGAGTTCTTTATATATTTTGGATATTAGCCCTCTATTGGATGTGGGGTTAGTGACAATTTTTTTTCCCCAATCTGTTAGTTGCTGATTTGTCCTACTGACAGTGTCCTTTGCCTTATAGAAGGTTTTCAGTTTCATGAGGTCACATTCATCAATTATTTATCTTAGAGCTGAGCTATTGGAGTTCTGTTTAGGAAAGCTCCCCCCGCCCCCGCCTCCATGCCAATAAGTTTGAGGCTCTTTCTTATCTTCTCTTCTATTAGATTCACTGTATCTGGTTTTATGTTGAGAGGTCCTTGATCCACTTGGACTGTGCTTTGTGCAAGATGATAAATATGAATCTATTTTCATTTTTCTGCATACCAACTGCCAGTCAGACCAGCACTGAAGCTGCTTTTTTTCTATTGTAGTGTTCATTAGTGTGTGGTTGTATCTCTGGGTCTTCAGTTCTAGTCCATTGATCAACCTGTCTGTCTCTGTACCAATACCATGCAGTTTTGTTTTTGTTTTTGTTTTTTATCACTTTTCCTCTATAGTACAGCTTGAGGCCAGGGATGGTGATTCCCCCAGAAGTTCTTTTATTTTTAATTTATTTTTCATTATCCTGGGTTTTTTTATGTTTTCATATGAAATTGAGAATTGCTCTTTCCATGTATTTGAAGAATCGTGTTGGAATTTTGATCAAGATTGCATTGAATCTGTATTTACTGAAAAAAAAACTGTTTCTAGTTGTGACATGGCTCAATCCTTGGCACAGATCTTTAATCCTCCTGGCTAGAATATAGACATAGCTTCAGTACATATCTTTAATTCCAAACAATAAAGATGGTTTGTAGAAGGAAGCACCATGTTTAAAAATAATGTCTAATTGAGTAGCAGACAAAACAAAAGATTTGACAGAATAGGATCCATCCAACTTTCAGGAGAAAGAGAGGAACTGAGAGCTACTTAAGAGAGAGGAGTGGTAGTGAAGTGAGGAAGAGAGAGGGAAACAGAGAGACAGAGACAGATAGACAGACATCATCAGTTTGCCCTGCAGTTTTACAGAGATAGTTTAAGGAGAGAACAAGGTAGACACAGGTAAAGACAGAACAAATCAGAAAATGAGGAACCAGAAGATTAGAACAGATTGCCAAAGTTAGTATGAGGCCAAGCAGGGCAGTTCAGGAGAGGGAGAGGGAAAGGGAGAGGGAGAGGGAGAGGGAGAGAGAGAGGGAGAGGGAGAGGCAAGGAGAGGGAGAGGGAGAGGGAGAGAGAGAGAGAGAGAGAGAGAGAGAGAGTCAGTTTGAACCAGTCAGATTGGAGTGGAGTTTGAGCCAGAACAGCTGAGTTAAACCAGTCTGCCAGAGTTCAGAAAGAACTAGAAAAGACAAGCTTATTCAGCAGTTTGTCTCAGAGGCTAAAAACATTCTAGGCCTAGATTAGATTTTATGGAGACTAGAAACTTCTAGGACTAGGCCTAAGTTTGCAGACTGAAGCAGTAAGCCTCAGAGACAACAATTACTTTGGGTGAATAAAAGTTACCTTAACACCCTGTAGCTTTGGGTATGTAGTTTTGGCTCCTTCCCAGGCTCCAGAGGTTCATAGATGGAATAGATTTTGGAGTGGGTCAAATTAGAGCCCTGGATCTGGGCCTTGGTGGAAGCTGAGTTGGTCAGCTGTCCTGTGCCCACACCACCAGGGCCAGCTCTTCCACTTTGCCCAGGCAAAGGGTGAGGTCAGCTCTCCTGCTCTCATACCATTGAGCCTGGCTCTTCCATGAGCCCATGCCACCAGAACCAGCTCTACTGTCTGCCCAGGTGAGGTGTGAACCTGTTCTCCCAAGTGCTGCAACTGGTGAGAGGAGAGGCCAGCTCTCTAACTCTCAAACCCTCTGGGCCAGCTCACCCACCTGCCTCAGGAGATGAAGGACATCTCTGCTGTGTCCACACCATGACACAGCAGCTGAGGGGCACAGTGAGGTCTCCTACATTCTTGCCACTACAACCAGTTCTTCATGCTTTCCAGGCAAGGGGTAGGGGCAGCACAGCACTGTGCTTGGACAACAACATGGCCTCAAGTGGCAGCCCAGAATTAGGACATTGCCCGGCCTTTGGTGGTGGCACAGGCCTCAGACATCAACACAGACCCCAGTTCTGATAAGACCATGAACCCAGACAGCATCCAGTAACAACATAAGCCTGGATGTCCCCATGGCTTTAGTGGCAGCACAGGCAACTCAACCAGTTTGACACCCCCCCTGTGTCAGCATAGCCTCTAGACATCAACACAGTTTCAGGCAGCAGCCCAGATCACTGACATCCAGATAGTCTTCAGTGGCAACACAGAACCCAACTGCAGTAGGGCTACAAACCAAGACATTAAGTCACATGGCTTCAGGTAGTTTTGCAGGTTGTTCTTTACAACATTCCTGTTCTTCACTTCTCCTCTCTCCACAGTGTAAAAACTACTCAGCTCCATTTTCTCTCCCCTATCTCCACTGAACACTCCATCTTTCCCATCTCTCCACCAGATATTAGTTCATCATAGTAGCACCTGCCATGGGATGGTTGCTTGGGTGTCTTGCTTCTGGCTGGATTCCTGAGGAAGTTTTAAAACCCAATGAGTACAAGTGTAATGGCTATTCCTGGTTGTCAACTTGACTATATCTGGAATGAACTATAATCCAGAATTGGAAGGCTCACCTGTGATTCAGATCTTCAGATAAGAAGACACAAGTTTCTGACCTGGATCTTGACATGGAGATCTTGAGGCATAGTGGCCATGGACTGAGGCAAGGAGATCTCTGAGTTCAAGGTCAGCCTGGGACAAAGCATGTCCCAGATTGAGGCATCAGGGTACACACCTTTATTCTGGGCCACACCGTCTGCTGGAGACCTTCATAAGGACATTGGAAGAGGAAGATGTGGAGGCTCAATGACCCAACATAGGGGAATGCTGGTTGCTGAGTCAAGAGGGGGTGGATGAGTGGGAGAGCACCATCATTGAAGCAGTGGGGACAGGGGAGGGGGATAACATTTGAAATATAAATAAATAAAATAATCAATAAAATAATCAAAGAAAGTAACATCTAAGAGACAGAAAAAGTAACAGAGAAAGACTTGACAGAATGAGTCAGAGATAGGATATGCCCAACTCGCATGAGAACAGCACAGGACAGGGGGGCTACTTAAGAGTAGCACAGGCACAGAAGGGTGGTGTGTGTGTGTGTGTGTGTGTGTGTGTGTGTGTGTGTGTGGCAGTTTTACCAGGACAGTTTTAAAGAGATGGGTTGCAAAGGGAACAAGCTAGACACAGGTGAAGACAAAGAGTCAGGCCCAACCAGAATGTGGGTGTATGTCTGTATAAAGCATCTTAATTCTTTTCTTTTCCTTCCTCTCTGGTCCACAAAGAGTTAACCAGCTTAGCCAGAAAGGCTTCTTGCTGATTCACCAGGGAAAGAAGCTCTAGCAATAAATCCTTTTACTTAATCCCCCCACTGCTTTGCAATGAGGTGCTAATGCCAGAGACTGCAGATTAATTCAGGCAGCTCAGGTACCACTGCAAAGTAATTTAGACAGGTAAATGTTTGTCATAGAAAAGGCAACCGTAAATATCTTGCAAGACCAAGTCTTGTCCTACCTATGCTCTTCCCCCTCAGCTACCTTCAAGAGAGAACCAGAAAGGAGAGCAGCCAGGGTTGACCCCTGGTAGAGGTGGAGGAGAGGCAGCAGGAGAATGGAGGTTCCCCTGGCATTTTAGGCTACTTAGGGCAGCTTGGCATGACCCAGAGGGCTCAGCCAGAAGAGAAGACAGGTGAAGGGCAGAAACTGGGTGGGAGAAGGGAGCTTACATGTATGGTTCCAGAGTCTGATGGAGGTGGAGGAAAGGCAGAGGGAGAATGGAAGTCTCCTGGCATGGCAGGCTGCTCAGGGTCAACAAACTTATTCTTATGACTAGTACAAGAAGAATGCAAAATATCACAAACCAAAATACTTCTTTCAACCAATCAAACAAACTGTGTTCAGGGAAACACACAAAATCAAACTGAACAAATCTAGCTAATTGGTCTCATATGCCACATTTTTCATTTCCTTATTCCAGTCCTTAGGAATATAGGTGTTTGCTCTGAGTGGGCCTACCATAGAGTGTAGTTCTACTGTCTTATACACCAATAATTTTTCTTGGTTCCCGAGCATTTGATGTATGCTCCATAGTTGTTTCTCATTGTGCTCTGCTATCTCATTGATTTCTCTAAGGTTTTAACAAATTTATCCATGTGGTTTTTCCCCAATTCGAAATCAATTGTATATCAGACAAGAAGTAATGTTTTTGTTGGTAGTGTACTGTGGTTATTCTTGTCTGATTGTAAATTACCATCTGTGAACAACTATGTATGAGATAGCATACTCTAGATATATTTCTTTCTACATGATTATCATTGATGGGTGTTTCATTTAAACAATTGCATCTAGCTTTGATTTCATTAATTACCCAGGCTTTGTACAGTCTTTGGCATAGTGGAATATGCCCACACTGTTTCTTCCATCTTTCTTATGGGTACATATGCATATAAATATGTGCTGGGTCCTAGTCTGTAAATTTGTTCCATAGGGATGTGTGCTGGCTTATTGTCAACACTTATCCATATGAATTGGTCAATTTGTGTTACCTAGGTTCCCTCCTGTGTATATAGTGTTTTATACAATTTATATGGCTGTGGTAGTTTTTTTATTTTGTTTTGGTTTGGTTTGGTTTTTGTTTTTATAACCAATGTATCCATTCTGTGTGTTTTCTAAAAAATATTTGTACTAAGTTTAATTTATATATGCCTTTAGCACAGAAAGACATTCTTTCAGTGTCCAGAATAGTTTCAAAAGCTGGGAACCATCTGCCTATTTTTGTTGTTAAAAAAATATCTAATTCTCTAGTTATTCTTACTAAAGCAGATTTATCAATTTTGCATATAATTAATTAGGTTATGATTAGTGGTAATGAGATTTACCTTTTGTATTCCTGACTATATGTTTCTTGGAGTACATATTTCTCTGTTTCCATGATATTAACTATAGCATGTAATGTATCAGTTGATTGTGATACTGAATATAAAATTTGGGCAGTGTCTCCATTAATTGTTTTTACATATGACAGAGTTCTGCTTTTATAGGTTAAAAAATGGCTGCCGCTACCCCTCTGCCCATAATAAGTCTAAGGACCACTCTAGCCACAAAAGCTTCTACTGCTAACACTTCTACAGGTTTTCTTCCATATTTATTTGGTGAGGAATACTTTAGCTCATAAAAAAAAATCCATCTGGGCAATGTATTTTGGGTGGTCATTGCCATGAAATTAATTTTTAATTCTTGGCAAGAGAATGACTTGTGCTGGTAATGTATCTGGTTCAATAAATGGAGCTGTTACTACTTTTGGTTTACCTGGTGGTGGTATAATCTATCCTTTAGGAGAGTGGGCTGTTTTAAACTTAAGCTACATAGTATTATTTTTTGTCTTACCTCTGTCTACTATATATGATGTACTTCAGTGTTCTGAATTGTGCTGTAATTTCCTGGTCGTGGGCAAATAATAAATTATATCCCATGATTCCCCAATCATGCATTGCACATTTACTTTAGGTTTGTTCATTGTCCAATTTAACATCCTCCATTCTTTATATCATGGATTGGGTAGTAAGTAGTAAAAATAATATGGTAAGTTGTCATGTCTAATTTTTTAGACACCCTTCATATGCAAACCACAAGCTTTCCACCACTGTACTGTCTGATTCTGTATTGCCCAGATGGAATACAATACTCTTAACTCTTGTGTTTGCTTACCTGTCATATGTCTTATAGGGCAATATGTGGTTTAATATAGTCTACCTGTGACCACCCTGAAAAACTGAAGGTTAGCATTAGTTGTGTCTCTTTAAATATAGTAACATTTTTGGCTGGTTTTGTTTTCATAGTGTAGTTTACATTAACGTACTGTGGTTTTAGGAAACCCAACCTTTATGCGTCTAGTACTGTGCCAGAAATTGATTTCAACTGAGTGTAGGACTTCCTCTATTACCTTGGTCCCTCTCACCAAGTATAAGGGCTATGTAACTGCCTATTTAGTTTTCGTTTAGAAAGGCAATGTTTTGCCGAGGTCCTGAAATGTTTACTATTCTTGATGTGTCAATTTTATTATAAGTATCATTTTTGAATGGTATCACTTTCATTGGGTATCCAAATAGTAATGGGATATTCCATTTACTAATATATGACATTGCTGATACCCTTATTTGTTCTTTTTATAAGATTTATTTATATATTATATGTAAGTACACTGTAACTGTCTTCAGACACTTTTTTATCTCTCTCCAGCCCCACTTGCTCTAGCCCCACTCGCTCTGGCCCGAAGATTTATCCATTTATTATATGTAAGTACACTGTAGTTGTCTTCAGATACTCCAGAAGAGGGCATCATTACAGATGGTTGTGAGCTACCATGTGGTTGCTGGGATTTGAACTCAGGACCTTCATTCAGAAGAGCAGTCAGTGCTCTTAGCCACTGAGCCGTCTCTCCAGCCTCTTTATTTTGTTCTTATGTTCCATCCAAACTTTTCTGTGTTCACAATTTTAAAGGTTGAAGAGGCATGATGCAAATTTTTGTAACATGGTCCCATAACATTCTGACCTACAAAGCTTGTTATTATATTTGGAATTGCTATTTTGCTAAGACAATTATAAGCTGTATTATGGGGGGGGGGGGGGTCTGTGTCCTTGCAATGTTGCCTTCTACTCCTACCAGGTAGCACATGCGTGTTGTAGTGCTATACATGCAAGATTGTGCCTTTCTCCTTGGTGTCACTATTGTTGTCCATAGTTGTGGAGCCAGGTAAGTAAGCACTCATGGCTGGCTGTACTGTGGTAAACCCAATGCCCAGGTAAGTAAGCACTCATGGCCGGCTGTACTGTGGTAAACCCAATGCCCTTGTTTTCCAATCATTCACTTTCCATTTTTAACCATCTGGCTATCTCACTGACCACGCAGCATGGGTCGGTGAACAAATGCAGTCAGGACCTTTTGTTTTTCTTTGAGGCTTTGCCTTGCTGCTAGCGTGGCTGCTACTACTTCTGCGTATTGTGCAGATCTAGCTGTTCCTTGTTTGGTGATCACGATTTCATCCCCTGGTCTGTAGGCTGCCATCTTTCACAAGACCATATTCTGTTTACCGGTTGCAGAGCCATCCATAAACTAGGCATTAACCAGGGAAGGCTGGTACTCTCCTGTTGCCGAAATATTTTAAAAATGAAATCACCCCCACAAACTCCATTTCCCGCTGGGCCACATTCTTGAGCCAGTGCAGTCTAGGCATCACCATGTCCCGGGGGGCTCTTGTGATTTTTCTCCCAGCTATTTACAACATCTCGCTTTCATACAACTCTTTACACACCCCCACAATCATTCATCTAGATAGCGCCTAGGACCCGATAAGTAAAGCATGACTCTTAAGGCCTTAATATCCAATCAGATTTATATAATAATAAAATCACAATTTACAAGATGCCAATACAATAATTTCAGAACCAAATAATAAAGACAATGTTCTAACCCAATTAATCTATTTTGTTAAAACCTTTGCTTGGTTGTATAACCACATGGGGTCTTGACTCATCCTCATCGTCTGCCTCCATGATGATGACCTCTCTCCTCCTGCTCCTGACCTTTCTCCTCCTCCAACTCTCACTCCACCTCTCTATTCCTGTCCAGTCACAGGCCTGTCACTGGCCCAATATGATTGGACAGAGAAAATGCTGCAGTACTCTCCTGTCCCCCAGTGCCCTAGTGGTACCTGTTTCTGGAGACGGGTGGCATTTGGGATGATTGATAATTCCTGTGGGTCATAGGGCAGTTGGTCTGAGGTATCAACTCCAATGCCTTTGACACTGACCCCTTTGTAGACAGGGTACCAGAGCGAAGGAGCTCCACTAAGTAACATTTCCATTGTAGTACTTTCTCTCCATGGGTAGACTGGCCCATGCTTCCTCTGGTGCCTTGATCCAATCTAGGATGGGGAGGGTGGTTCTGAATATTACTAGCTTGTTCTGCAGCATGCTGTGGCAAATTTTTAAGGCTTCCTGTACAAAGTCTTTTCTCAAATAGAATTTGTTTTCCAAACATGGGAAGCCTTTACAATAGAAGGCTACTGGCCATTCTTACTATTTCTTTCAGCAAAGACATTCTAGTTTCCCATACATCTAAATATACTGTATCATCTGGTTGGATGTATTATAGCTTAGAATATTCTAGCACTGTTTTCACAGCTTGTTCCTAGGGCTTATCCCAAAAGAAATAATTTGCTTTCCTTGTAATATTATGACTTGTAAATATGTTGTGTATTGTCTCCAATGTCCAAATAATCCTACAAGATGTTGAACTTCTGTTTTATTAGTTCGTGTTTCAAGCTGTCCATACTTACGACTTCTGTAGGTATTTCTGGTCCTGTAGTAGACTACATTACACCCAAGAACTTGACCCTTGTATCCGTTCCTGATACCTTATCATTATTGATGGTCCAGCCATCATCTCTCGATACTTGTGTGGATTAATCTACTGGTTTCTGAATATTTTCACGTTCTTGTCCTCTTTCAAAAGACCATCAACATATGACAGAATTAGGTGCTGGAGTAAACTTATCAGTGACCATCTAAGAATGTTGTGGGCAATGATTGGACTGTTTATGCATCCTTGTGGTAGTCTTGAAAATTGGTACTGTCTTCCTTGCCACATGAGTGTGGTATATTGGGTGTAGTGGCATGCCAAAGAACATGCCTGGCAAATTATAGTTGCCAATCAATTTGATGCTGCTTTCTTAAGCCTCATGAAAATATCTTTTACATCTGGTAATTGCCCTGGCAGTTTAGGGGACAATTCATTCTCCTATAATCTACTGTAATTTGCCATTTACTACTTGCTTTTAAGCCTGGCCAGTCGGCCTGCAGGAACGGAAGCGTCGGACTGCAGGAACGGAAGCGTCGGGCTGCAGGAATGGAAGCTTTGTGTTAGTGCAACTCCTCCTTCCTTAGTAGGGTTTTATGATTTCAGATAGCTCCTCACTTCCTCCTTTAATTGGGTATTGTGGCATAAGTGAGAGTTTAGTTTTTGGTAGCCTTCTAGGTTCTATTTTTACTTCTGCTAAAATATATTTTACTTTGGCAATCTTTTTAAAATTCAGGAAATTTGGGGAGATTTTTAAGATCATTAGGACGCCTAAAATATTTTCTGGTGCTCTGCAACATGCAATGTCCAAGGGAATTATTTTATCATATACCATTAATTCTCATTTACATGTGATTATTATGAATTCTCTTGCCACTCCTTGTATAATTATTTTTTCCTTATTTGGTATAGTGTCTAGTAGTCCTGTGTGTATATTAACATCACTGCCTGTGCGAGTTAGCCATTTAACATTTATCTCCTTATTCTTAATTTCTAGGGGCAACATGTTTGTATAGGCACCTAATCTGATTATTGTTGAAAGGTATATGTGTTTGCCTTCTCATAGAAGGGTGCTTATTGTTCCTTCATACTGGTGGGCACCTTTGTGGTGGCCTTCTGTCCCCCCCCCCTCAAAAAAAAGGCTCACATTTATTTCTTCCAAATCCTAATTGGTGTATCCCTCTGTGGGGTTCTGTTTACAAATAGTATTCCAGGATTTCTGTCAAAGGGTCTAATGTTTGTGAGTAGTCTGAAAAATCTAGGTGTTCTCTTTAATTTAAATGGCTTCTTTCTCCTATTTTTTTTTTTTTTTTTTTTTTGGTTTAAATCCCTGTATCCTTTAAAGAAATCAATTACCTCAGAAACTGTTCTGCAGTTTTGAATTAAGTTGTTCTTGCCAACTTAATTCTCATGTGTGGTGGTGTCCTCTGGAGCATCCTGTGGTGTAGCTTCTTTGTTAGATATAAACCACAGTACTCCTAATTTTCTCATAAGCTGAATGGACTCTTGGAAAGTGTTCCATTTTGTGGCTGCTTCAAATTGTGTAAGGTCTAACGATGGAAGAGCTTATCTCCAGGCGGTGGTTATTCAGTCCAAGACAGGGTGTACATTGCCTTGAGCAGTGTCTAGGATTTTCTCTAAAGCTTCATACACTGGTAGGTTATCTACTATATTCTTAATTTTCCTCATCTCTAATTCTGACAACATCACTGTGTCTGCCCCTTTTCCCAGAGCTTTATCATATAGGATGTATCCTCCCTTCCATTCTAGAGATATTCTTGTCTCAACTGACTTATTTCTTGAAGAGTGTATGGTCTAATTTCTATTTGTTGCTTGAGCTGCTCCTCCTCGTTGTTACCACATACAGGATATCTTCTCAATGTGAACCTTGGAAGATGTCACTGGGAGGGATATGGCTGTCTTGCCGGGGGCCCTGGGTCACCACATCACCTTTAGAGGGATTGTTCCCCTCCCCTACTTCTCACTTACATTAGTGGCTAGCCTTTTTCACACTAGACTGTCTTTATGGCCACTGCAGTTCTCATCAGTATTGCTGGGACTTCTTTACTAGCTGTGTGCTCTAGCGGTGGCTCTGCTACTTGTGGACTTGCTAGAGAGACCTCAATCTCACATCCTTATATCCAGCTTTCCTTTTGACACTATTCTTTGTTCCAAGCCATTTCCTCTCTGTTGGACTTGTAACATCTAGACTCACCTTCATGACATTAAAGCTACTATTCAGCTTCTTCATTCTGATGATATCATATATGCTAGGGAGTATAAAGCTTTAATAGGTTCTGACTGGGTTTTAAGGCCTTTCCCAGGTGCTTACAGGGGCTAACGGCCTTCCAAGGTTTTCACTGTACTCTGAGGCATTCTCCAGATTCGTACTGAGGCCCCAGGCCTTCCTAACTATCTCACTGGAACCTAAGGTTTTCTCCAGGGGCCTATGGCTTTCTACAGTATCTCAACAGTATCTAAGGCCTTTTCCAGGTTCTCATTAGAGCCTACGGCTTTCTCCAGGTTCTCAGTGGTGCCTAAAGATTTACTGACATTCTGTCTGAGACATAAAGCCTTTATTACATACTCACAGAGGCACAAGACCTTTACCAGTATCTCAGTTGTACAAAAAGTTTTGCAAGGCTCACACTGGGCCCTCGGGGCTTTCCCAAGTATTCACTGGGCCTAGGTTTTCCCTAGATTCTCAGTCAAGTCTAAAGCTTTCCCCAGGATCTCACTGCATCTTAAAGCCTTCTCCAGTACCTTCCTGGGTCCTAAAGCCAGATTCTTACTGGCAGCAAGACTTTTCTAAACTACTCACTAAGTCCTAAGTCCTTCTTCCAAGTTCTCATTGGTGCTTAAGGCCTTTCCTAGTTTTTCACTGGCCCTAAGGCTGTCTCCATATTCTCACTGGAGCCTAAGGCCTTCCCCTGATTCTTACACATGCCCATGGCTTTCCTGAGGATTTCCCTGGGATCTAGGGCTTTCCACAAGTTCTCACCAAGACTTAAAGCCTTCCTTGGGATCTTCCAGGAATATAATGTTTCCCCTTTTCTCACCTGGGCTCAGAGCCTTCTCCACTGTCTCACAGGAACCTGTTGCATTTCCAGGATTTAACTAGGCTCCAAAGCTTTCCTCAAATACTTCCCCAGGTTCAAACTAGGTTCTAAGGTCTTACCTGTGTCTCATTGGAGCCTCAGGCTTTCCCAGGTCTCACTGAGACCTTAGGCCTTCTCCTGTTATTCACTGAGGTTTTGAGCTAGAAGGTTGGTATATACAGTTATTATAAGTTGTATTTTCTTATGCTGAGGCTCTTCACACAAGGTTTATAATCCAAGTTCCTAACTAAGGTCCTGACTCTATCTCTCCAAGCATCTCACCTGTATTAGGTTTCTTAGCCAAACCTCAAGTCAAGTCTTTCATGGCAGACTCCAGTTCAAGGGTCAGGATCCCAGGAGAGACTCTTCAGGCAGAAGGTAGATCAACAAGCTGTCTCTCAGATGTCATCAGCAGTCCTCAAAAGTGATCTGTATTGCTCTTGTTTGCTGCTTATATACTGTCAAGTAGTCAGGGTGGCACCATCTGCTTACTCAGTCACATGTCTGGTTATCTTTAATAAGTGATGTCACTGGTGTTTGGTTATCAGAAGCACCCTTGGGTATAGTGAGGTTCCTGACTAACCTTTTTTTTCCCTCATGTTTATACGGCATTATTTTATTATGCTTTTCATACTGAGGAAGTTCTTTGGCTTCAGTGAGAATCAGTGGGTGGCTGGAGGCCCCAGGGAAAACTTGGGACTGCCACAAAACTGACCATCTTGAAGAGGTATGCTAGGACAACAGATAGGAATGTAAGAATGTGAAATTTCTGCCAAGAACCTAACCATCACAAAATATAACTTTTTGTGCAAGTACAAGAACCTACCTTCTTGCTCATCACACTTACTGGGGGCTTACCACTTTCCTAAGATTCTAACTTGAATCCAAGGTTTTCTTGAAACTCCCCCTGAAGTATAAGCCAGGATTTCCTCAGGATTTCCTTGGGGTATAATATCGTCCTGAGTACTCATTGGGGCCTAAGTCATTCCCCATGTTCTCAGTGTGTCATAAGGCCTTTATCTTCTCACTGGTGACTAAAGTCTTTTCACTAAGTCACTCACTGGGACCTAGGGCCTGCCCCAGGTACGCTGAGCTCTACAGAAGCTTCCTAAGATCTAACTGGGGCCTAACGCCTTCTCATGGTCTCACTGGAACCCAAGACTGTCCCCCAGCATCTCCTTGGGCCTAAGGACTTTCACAAGTTCTCACTGGTGCTCAAAGCCTTACCTAGTTTACTCCTGGGCATAAAGCCTTCATAGGTTCTCACTGGAAGGCTGTGTCTTAAAGCTTTCCCCATTGTCTCACCAGGATCTAATGTTGCCCCAGGTACTTACTGGGGCCCAAAGCCTTCTTTAGTGCCTCACTGGGACCAAGGCCTTCCTGAGTGCTTACTGGAGCCTAAGGACTTTCCCAGATTCTAGGATCTAAGGCTGTCCCTAGCTTTAAGCTTATAGGTGATTACACTAGGTCATTCTAGGGACCTAGCACAGGCTTATATCATCAACTGTCACCTCTACCAGTTGTTCCAGATATGGGATTTGCAGAAAAGGACTGCCTGCCCTACAGTTCTGTCTGTTCCCATGTGTTCTTTTTCTTACTCCCCTGCTGCTTTCTCTTCCCATCTTTTCTCTTTCTCTCTGTTCCCACTGGCTGTCTCTCTCTGTCTCTGTCTCTGTCTCTGTCTCTGTCTCTCTGTCTCTCTCTCTCTCTCTCTCTCTCTCTCTCTCCTTTCTGTCCTTCTCTGTGCCTCCATCTTCTCTTCCCTCGTACTCCACTTCCCTCACTTTGCCTATCTGCCTGTCTACTCATCGGTCCCAACCCCTTCTCCATATCCTCACTCTTCTCCCTTCCTCCCCCTACCCTTATGGCTCACTCATCTGCCTCTACACATCCCCAGGTCCTTCCCCATCTCCCTTCCCCCAATAAACCCCCTTTATACCAGATCTTTTGCATGGCATGAGTACTCAGGGGGGGCATACCTTGGCATGAGCCCATGAAATATGCCTTCCTGATTAAAGCCTTCTTCAAATGTGCATTGTAATCTTGGTTCATCCCCAAAGTTTATTGAGGCCTAAGACCTTTCCAAAGCTATCCCTGGGCCTTCCTTAGGCTTTTTCAGGTTGTAATGGTGTTCAAGGCCTTCTGTAGGTCCTTACTGGGAAGTAAGCCCTTCCAAGTTTGTCATTCATCTTAGAGCCTGTCCAAGATTTTCACTATAGCCTAGGCTAAACTGTAGGATTTGTTAAAGCCTAAAAATATTCCCAACTTCTCATAGCATCTATAAGGCCATTACTAGTTTTCATGGACTCTGAAGGCTTTCCCTTCTTCTTGTGGACTAAAGCTTTTGACAGATTCTCACTCTGACCAGAGACCTTCTCTAGGTTCTCACTGGGCTCTAAGGCCTTCTACAAAGTGGACTTAAGCACTTCTCTCTTTTCCCAATTCTTACTGTAGCTTAAAACCTACTAAAGGAGTTCACTGAAGCTTAAGGTTTTCTCAGGGTAATACCTTGTTTTAGGATATTTGACTACTGTACAAAGAAAACCTAATTGTCAGGAAAATATAAAAGCTTAAATAGATATTGCATTTGTCATATGAAGTTTGGGTGCCCCCAAAGCCTCTATAGACTAGAATGCTACACAATAGAAAGTTCCTGCCTCTTTTAAGGCAAGCTGCTTCAGGGAAGTCTTCATGTCTTTGTTTTAGGAATGGAGGCAAAGTCAACAGAGTAGCCTCAAGGTACCCAAAGGAAAAGACGACTTGGTTTGGGCCCTACTGACTTGGCTTGGAACCCTGCTTCCAACCATGATAGTGACATGACTCAGCCTGCCACATGTGTAGCAGAGGAATTGGAGACATTTTCTATAGCAATTGGACCTTTGATCAATCTCTCTCTCTCTCTCTCTCTCTCTCTCTCTCTCTCTCTCTCTCTCTCTCTCTCTCTCTGTCTCACTCTTTCTCTGTCTCACTCTTTCTCTGTCTATGTCTCTCTCTGTCTCTATTTCTGCCTCTGTCCCACTCTGTTTCTGTGTCTGTCTTTGTCTTCTTCTCTGTCTCTATCTCTTTCTATCTCTGGCTTGGCAGAACCTTGATAAAAGGAGCTCCAGGTAAGAGATAGGGTATTGGCTTATATTTTTCTAAACCTACTTTAATAAGGGTTCTTAAAGGCTTTAACCTCACTTCTAGCTCACCACCCACCAGAGGTAGTCAAAAAGAAAGGTTATAAGAACACGGGTGATGTGGGCCTGATTAAAAATAGTTCTTTGGGGGCAATTCCAATCTTTGTTCTTAGAATATCAGTAGTTCAGTCTACTAGCAAACTACCACACTTGAATCAGCAGCCTCAGCCTATTCTGCATACAGCATACATGAATCAGCCATGGAAGCTCAATCCACAATAAACTGCAACAGTGCAGCTAGTTTGAATAAGCTGCATGAGGTGCTACAAGTTCTTTGTCAAGTTACTTGAACTCTCTATGAAGTCATGACAACCAAATATCAGCAATTCAATATAAGGTGACCCAGTATACGAGCATCGCCAGCAAAGACTATTGAACTGAAGGAAGGCAGGCCAATGCCAGAGCCTCCTCCTACTGTTTGTGGGTTCATATTTATATTCTGTATAAATATCATGTGTCCTCTTACTTGTGTCTCCTTCACTAAAATATCCTCTTAATTGTGTCTGCTTCTGCAAAAAAAAAAAAATCATTATGACCAAATTGAGTTTCTAGAAATTTCCCCTTCAATAGGAATTTTTCCTTTAGGCTTTCAGGAATCACAGAGACATATATGGCAGGCACAGTTAAAACAAGATTCTGGGAAAGAGAGCTAATGAATCTACTTGGGTTTGAAAGAGCTCAAGGGAAAAGTACACTATCTAGGCAGAATGACACAGATAGAAAGAGATTTCTACAAAGCTGCCAGTTTAGCTGTAGGATCAGACTTGTAAAAATATTTCCTACATAGTTTGGGAAACTACAGTTACCTGACTGAACTAGCAGGATTTTACCTCAGTTTATGCTTCGTAAGTCTTTATTGGTATAAATACTGAGTCATTTGAATGGTTACACAAACTATGTTTTAAGACCTTCTCCAAAGACACAATGAAGCCTAAGTCTCTCCCCCAAGTTCTCACTGAGGCCTTAGGGCTTCATATGTTATCACTGGAGCCTACAGCTTTCCAATGCTGTATCTGTGCCTTAATGCCAGGCCCATGTTCTCACTAAAGACTATGCCCAGGGTTTCAACAGGGCCTAGAGATTTTCTTAAGTATTCATGGAATATAGAAAACCATCATCATATTTTCACTAAGTGTAAGAAGTTTCCTTATGTTCTCATTGTGACGTATACATTCCATAGGTTCTCACTGTGGGTAAAGGCCTTCTTCAAAGTCTTGTTGATACCTTCTTCCTTCCCTAAGTTCTTTTTAGACCATAAAGGCTTTTATAGATTCTCACTGTGCCTTAAGGCTTTTGCAGAATCTTACTGTTATCTAAGGCCATCCTTAGAAACCCAAGGTCTAAGGCCTTTCCAGGACTCTATATGGGTCCTAAAGCCTTTCACAGATTGACACTGGAGCCTATGACCCTCCATGATTCTTATTGTCTAAGAGCTTCCACAGTTTCTTTCTGGCACTGCAGGACTTCCCAGGTGGTCAGTGTAGTCTAAGGCCTTCTGGCCTTCCTCAAGTTCTCACTGGGCAATAAATCCTTGCCAAGGTTCTCATTGAAACCAAATGCTTCCCCAGTTACTCAATAGTGCCTAAAATCTAAGCTCTGTCTCTGGGTCTTATAGCCTTGCCCAGGTTCTCATCAGGGATGCAGGTATTATTTTGGGTTACACTGTTCTCTAAAATATTTCCTGTTGTCATAGAATCTATCAGATTTTTAGGTAGGTTTAAACTGGATCTGCAGGCCATCTCTGTATTCTCCCTGTGCCCTACAAAGATATACAGGTTCTGACTGGGGCATAATGGCCTCACCAAGTTCACACTTAGATATAAGGCCTTCTACACAGTGTCGTTGAGACATTAGACTTTCTTTAGTGTTTAACTTTTGCCTAAACCCCTCTACATGTTCTTGCTGAGATTTCAAGCCTTCTCCAGATTCTAACTGTGACCTAATCCCTTTTCTAAACTATCATTGAGTCCTAAGGACTTCCCAGGATCTCACTGGTACATAAGATCTTTCCATGATTTTTACTGGGACCTGAAGCCTTCCCCAGTAAAGTTTAATGTTGTCCCAGCATGTAACTGGCACCTAAGGCCTTCTCATGGCTTCACTGGGACCTAAGGCTTTCCCTAAAATCTCACTAGGGTCTAAGGCCTTCCCTGTGTTTCAGTAGAGTCTCTGTCCTTCCCAGGTTCTCACAGTGACTTAAGGCTCTCTGAAGATACTCATGGGGCCTATGGCCTTCCCCAAATTCTCACTGGGGTCTAAGACCATCTTCAGAATACCACTGGGTCTTAAGGTCTTCTTGAGTTTCACTGGACCCTAAGACCTCCCTCTTTGTCTCACTATTCTAAGTCTTTCCCTGGATCTCATTGGAGCCTCAGATCTTTGCAGATAATTACTGGGACCTGTGCCCTTCCCTAGATTATCAATGAAGCCTATATTTTCTCCAGATTTTCAATGGGGTGTAAGGCCATTCTCTGATTATCACTACGGTAAGGCCTTCCCCCAGGTTAACACTGGGACTAAGGCTTTATTTTACTCAGGTTCTGGCTACATCTTCCCCAGATTTATATAGAAACTAAAGGCCTTCTATGGTTTTCACTGTATTTTGAGGCATTCTCTAGGTTAATACTGGGGCCCAAGACCTTCCCCAGTATCTCACTAGAACCTAAGTTTTTCTCTAGGTTCTCATAGGAACTAAGGCTTTCTGAAGTTTCCCAGTGGTGTCTAGGGATTTACCTATGTTCTGACCGGGTCATAAAACCTTTACTATATACTCACAGGAGCCCAAGGCCTTCTGCACTATCTCAGTTGTACAAAAATTTTGCTAGAATCATACTGGACCCCAAGTGCTTCCCACAAGTATTCACTGGGCCTAAGGTTTTCCCTAGATACTCAGTGAAGTCTAAAGCTTTCCCCAGGATCTCACTGCATCTTAAACCTTCTCCAGGACCTCCATGGGATCTAAACCCTTTCCAGGTTCTTACTGACACCCAAGGCTTTCCTAGGCTACTCACTGAGATATAAGGCATTTTGCAAGTTCTCACTGGGGTTTAATGGCTTACCCAGTTTTTCAATGGCCCTAAGGCTGTCTCTATAGTCTCACTGGGGACGAAGGCCTTCCTTTGATTCTGATTCATGTCCATGTCTTCCCTGAGGTTTTCTCTGAGATCTAATGGCTTTCCCCAGGTTCTCACCAAGACTTAAAGTCTTCCTTAGAATCTCCCAAAGGTATAATGTTTTTCTTGGTTCTCACCTGGGCTGAAATCCTCTGGTATCTTACTAGGACCTGTTTGTTGCCTATCCAAGATTTTATGAGAGTGGAAAGCTTTGCCCACATATGTACAGGGGCCTAATACCTTACCTAGGTTCTCATTGTGGTGTAAGATAGTCTCCAGAATTAACTGGGAACTAATGTTCTCTCACAGTCTCACTAGGGCCTGATGACTTCACCAGTTTTGAAGGGGGTTCTAAGAACCTCCCTGTGCCTCACTGTAGCCTCAGGCCATCCAAGAATCTCACTGTGAGACCTAAGGCCTTCCCCAGTTTTTCACTGTGTGTTCTGATCTAGAAGGTAGTCATGCACAGTTGGTATGACAAAAGTTGTATTTTCTTCTGCTGAGGGTCTTCACATAAGGATTATACCCCAAGTTCCTAACTAAGGTCCTAACCCTATCTCTCCAAGCTGCTCATCTGCATGAGGAATCTTAGCCAAAGTTCAGGTCCATTGTCTCATGGTAGGCCCCAGTTCAAGGGTCAAGATCCCAGGGGAGACTCTCCAGCCACAGGGAAGATCAACATGGTGTCTACTCCAATGTCTTCAGCAGACCTGTAGAGGCAAAGTAGTATGCATTGCTCTTGGTCTCTGCTTATAGACTGTCATGTGGGCAGGGTGGCATTGTCTGTTTATGCAGTCACATGTCTAGTTATCTTCAGTAAGAAATGTCACTGTTTTTTGGTTATCAGAAGCAGCCTTCCTAACGAAACCATTTATCTCATTTTTAAAGAAATTCTTTTTATTATACTGAGGAAGGCCTTAGGTTTCAGTGAGAACCAGTATGTGGCTATAGGCCACAGTGAAAACTTGGGACTGCCCCACAGAGCTGATCATCCTTGAAAAGGTAGGCCTAGGACTGTGGTTAGGAATTTAAGAGTAAACTTAAGAGTGTGAAGAACCTCAGAATAACAAAATACAACTTTTGTTACAAGTACAAGTACATACCTTCCTGCCATGACACTTACTGTGTCTAATGTCCTTCCTAAGATTCTAACTTGAGTCTAAGGTGTTCTTGATATTCTCACTGGTGTATAAGCCTTTCTCCAGGATTTCCTTGGGGTATAATATCTTCTTGAGTACTCACGGCCCAAAGTCTTTTCCAGATTCATACTGGGGTCTGAGGCTTTCCCCTGGTTCTGTCTCATAAGGCCTTTTTACCCTCTCACTTGTGACTAAGACTTTTTAGGGCTTCACTGGGACACAGGGCCCTCGCCAGATACTCAAAGCTCTACAGAAACCTTCCTCAGGTTGTAACTGGGGCCTAAGGCCTTCTCGGGGTCTCATTGGGACCTGAGACCTTCCCCTGCATCTCACTTGGGCCTAAGGATGTTCTCAAGTTTTAATTGGCACCTAAAGCCCTATCTAGTTTATTACAGGGCATAAGACCTTCCTAGGTTCTTTAGGCTGTGTCTTAAAGTGTTCCCCATTATCTCATGTGGTTCTAATGTCATCCCAGGTACTTCCTAGGGCCAAAAGTTTTCTTTAGTGCCTCACCTGGACCAAGGCCTTTAGGAATACCTGCTGAAGCCTAAGGACTTTTTCCAGCTCTAGAATCTAAGACTGTCCCTAATGTTAAGCTTGTGAGCTAGAAGGCAGGAATGTACAGTTGGTATAACAAAAGTAGTATTTTCTTATGTTGAGGGTCTTTATATAAGGTTTATACCCCAAGTTCCTAACTACCGTCTTAACCCAACCTGCTCATGAGGTATCTTAGCCAAACCTCAGGTCCTGTCTGTCTTGGTAGGCTCCAGTTCAAGAGTAAGGATCCCAGGGGAAACTCTCCAGCTACAGGACAGATCAAAGTGGTGTCTCTCCATTGTCTCCAGTAGTCCTGAAGGGGCAACAGGCTATATATACATTGCTCTTGGTCTCTGCTCATGCAGTCACATGTCTGGTTATTGGTAGTGCATGATGTCTGTAAGCTTAAAATAAACCTACTTGATTAAGGGTTCTTTATTGCTTCAACCTCTCTTCTAGCCCATCATCTACCAGAGGTAGTAGAAATGAAAGGTAAATAGGAAATAGGGTTGTGGATCTGTCTAGAAGTAATTCTTAGGGAAGATCTCAACCTTTGTTGTCAGGATATTACCAGTTGAATCTAAAATATCAAACATGAATCAGTAGTGGCAGTCCAGTCTAATTCACAAATATCAAAACTGATATCAATAGAATGGCAAATATCAGAAGAAACCTAGAGGGTCTGCTGATCAGTAGCTGGAATATCATGACAAGTTCTTTTTTAATTATTCTCTACAAAGTCATGACAAGCAAAGATCTGCAATGTGATGCAAGGTAAACCAATGCAAGAGCTTTGTCACACTCTCTGTGAAGTTATATTTATATTCTTTCTAAATGTCATATGTCCTCTCCCATGTCTGCTTCAGCAAAACATCACATGGCATAACTGAGTCTCCAAAGAAACCAGAAATTTCCACTTCATATCCTCCTTTCTCTTTAAACAATTGTCCTTTCCTCTAACACTAACAATTTACATACAATAGGAA
>JADRCD010210172.1:0-30872 GCA_019843815.1 Montemys delectorum | reverse complement strand
GCAGAACTGTCAACTCTCAGCTTAGCTACGATGGAGGTAAAATCCTTTGGTGATTTGAGGGTCATTGAAGTACAGCCTTGTTACAATGAAATCCAATGTCTAAAAATTGTTCTTATTTTGGGGTTTTACCACAGAAAGAGCCAAGATTTTAAACTCTACTAAATACAAAACAAACAAACAAAAAACTTTATATATTTATATTCATTTAAGAAAATACTAGTAGTGATGTATTATTTTGAAATATAGTTAATATGTTTAGAATTATTTGAAATTTATAGTGAGAAAAATGTATGTATTTGCAGTATTTCTGTAGACAAGCATCTACATAACACTGTTAAATTGATTGTTTTATATTAAACAAGTTTTATAGTATTCATTGTTATTGTTATAATATTTTATAAATTTTAAGGAATATGACAAAAAAGAAATTTTATTTTAAGGGCTAAAATCTAAGAAATTTATTCTTTAAAGCCCAAAATAACTTCATTAAAATAGATGAGACTACTTTATAAAAATGAGTTAAGAAAAAAAATCTATTGGAAACTAAAGGGATCTGGAAAAGACTGGGACAGATGACTGCTGAAGAAACCCCAGTAGTGCTACTATTTTTAGTCTAGTTTGATCTTTGGATGTCTGCCAGACCATAACAAAGCACGTTCCAGATTATGATTAGCAGATCCTCTTCTGTTGGCTTCAGTGCCATTTTGCTGTCTGTCAACATCTATACCATCAGGCATTAGAGCAGCGTGTCAGACATACAACTGCACTTGCAATGGAAGCCAAGATTGCTCATGAGATTCTGAACATTGGAACAACAATGTTGGATAGTCTATCCATATGAGAACTTTTCTTTCTGAGTCTTGTCTTTCTTCTGTGGCCAAAACGGGAAATTGCAGAAACAAACCCATAGGGGGTTGCTCTTGATGATTTTTGTTACTTTGTTATTTGTTATATGAGTTTGATTTTATTTTCAATGTTGCTGTTGTTTAATACATTTTTCCAACATAGCAAAAACCACAACACACACACATACATACACACACACACACACACACACACACACACACACACATATATATATATGTAAAGATGGTTAGTGTGAGTTTAAAAAAAAGACAGGAGAAAATGATGTCTGTGCCCACCCAGAAGTAAAAGTCCTTCTTAAGTTAGAAATCAAAGCCCAGCCCAAGGCTAGGGGCTGTGTATATAAACCCCAGAGGTAACAGACAAACAACCCCTTGGAGTCCTCTGAGACTGAGGATGTTCACTCAGGGTCCAAGAACTCAAGAACATATGTTTTACAAGGGAGAAAGCCAACATATAAACCTTCATATAAGTACTACAAATGACATACGGAAAACTGATCTCATAAACTAAGAAGAAAAACATAATAAAATAATGAATTTTGAGTCCCACTATGCCAGTTAAGGGATACATTCCAGTTTTTTATCCTAACTTCCAGAAAATACAACTGACAAATATGTCAAGAACGTCCTCTAGTTTTCTTTGCAAATCTTACACAACTGCCTACATTGTTCCTTACATCCAAAACCATACCAAACCAACCAACAAACAAACCAAAAAAAAAAAAAATCCTCAAACAATAACAACAACAACAACTACAACAACAAAAACAAAAACAACTTGAGGAAAGAGAGAAAGAGAGGGAAAGAAAGAGAGAGGGAGAAGCCTAGAGAAAGAGAAAGATAGACAGAAGAAAGATAATAGAGATATTATTGGTTTTCTGTATTATATAAAAGTTTGTTTGTGTTTTATTTTTTCTTTTTAAAATTATTTTATTTACTTACATTCCAACCATTGCTCACTTCCTGGTCCTCTCCTCCCCAAGTTCTTCATCCCATTTCTCCTCCTCGTTGCCTCAAAGAGGAATGTTCCAAACCCAACCCCACCAGGCATCTCCATTCTCTGGGGCCTTAAGTCACTCAAGGATTAAGAGTCTCTTCTCCCACTGAGTGCAGACCAGTCCTCTGCTATATACGTGGCCAGGACCTCAGACCAGCCTATGTATGCTACCTGGTTGATGGCTCGCTTTCTGGGAGCTCCATGGGGTCTGGGTTAGTTGACACTGCTGGTCTTCCTATGGGGTCATTCTCCCCTTCAGCTTCTTCACTCTTTTTCCCTAATTCAATCATAGGGGGTCCCCGACTTTAATCCAATGGTTGAGTGTCAGCATCTGGGTCTGTCTCAGTCAATTGTTGGTATGACCTCTCAGAGGACAGCCATTCCAGGCTGACATCTGTAAGCCTATCATAGCATTAGTAATAGGGCCTTGGTGCCCAACTCCCAGATGTGAGATAGATTCCAAGTATGGCTAGTTATTGGACCACCTTTCCTTCAGTCTCTTCTCCATTTTTGTCCCTACATTTCTTGTAGACAGGAACAATTCTGAGTAGATGAGACCGTGGTCTTTCTAATCTGATTCTTCAGGGGATTGAACAATGTCCACCTTCATGATTGGGGTATTTCTTATGTAATCTTATGAGTCAGCTGTTAACCTCTCCACAGACCTTCACAGACACACTCTGAAATGTGTTCCTTGGCATCTGGAAACTTTTAATTTTTCAAAGTTGACTTGATTACTCTATACCCATCCATGAAGTATAAAATATTCACTCCTCTTCCTCTTCATCATTTGGTGTTGTTACTATTTGATTCTAACCACTATGATCTAGCTTGCACTTCCCTATTGTTTTGTAATAATAATTGACAATTTGTAAGGATATTTACTTAAATGACAAATGGCTGCTAGTCATAAATACACTGAAATTCTTTTTTGTTCAATATTGGTCTGTCATTTGTATTTATTTCAATTTTAGTTTTACATTTTTAAGCCATGTCCTTAATTTTTGCTTTTATGCATGTTTCTATATAATTTTATGGTTTATGATTCAATATTATAGTTGTATTTTAAGGCAAAGCAAATACATTTACTGTCATTGTGCTTGCTAATGTATTCACATTTATTTATTTATCTTGTTTTACATGTTAATAGATATATTTATATTTGCTTTTCTATATTTTTCTGCTTTCTGTTGACTATTGTTTTCTATGTATTTGATTTGCATTTTACAGTTTCTTTGTCAGTGGCAAAAAATTCCCCAGAAATCAATTAAGAAATAATGAACTAAATGGACACTCCATTCATAAAAATAGACAATATTTAATGTAAAGGACTATATATTTATAGTTTATAAAAGTCAGTCCAAAATATTATATCACTAATCACAGTGTCATCTAAAATAGAGATCACACTATTAGATGTAAGGTACTCAGTATTGAGTTATGAAGTAAAAAGGAGCAGATCATGGTTAACTTAAGTGGTGCCTAAAGGAAATGTCAAGTATTTCCAAAGTATCAGGGCTATAAGAACTCACCACCTCAAGGCATAGGAAGAGATAGTAACACGAGCACTATGGGATGATGACAGAGTGTCCTTCTTGATGAGGGAACTTCTCAGAGGGAGGGATATGTACCTGCCATCTGGCCTACAGGCTGCCACAGTAAACATGAGTACGAAGCCTGGAGTGCACTTGCTATGCTAGCACTCAGGACAGGGAGGCAGGCAGAGAGGCGGGCAGAACATGTGCTCAAACATAAGAGAAGAGAAAAAGGACAAAAGGGAAATTTAGCAGAAGACACGGCCTAAACTGGTCTACAGAATCAGAGACAGAACTTGGTGGGACATCTGGCTTATCCAGACATAGGCCACTGAGACTGCTCAGAGCACAGGTAGCACCTGGAGCATGTCATGCACTGGGAGCCACGGGCTAAGGTGTGTTATCTAGGAGTGAGGAGAAAGTCCTATGAGAGGTTGCTGAAATCTGTGCCAAAAATAAAAATATTAAAAGGTAGAATAAACTAAAATGTCCATACACACATGTGCATGTGTTCATGCACACACACACACACACACACACACACACACACACACACACCATATAATAGTAAGTGCAGGACTAAAAGTTAGGAAAGAGGTTTCTTGTTCTGGGTTTGATGCTGAGAAGTGTAATGCTAAGACTTTTCTATGTTAAAGACTACAAGAACTTCAGTTAGCAAAGAGAAATCAGTGAAAGAGGATTCCAGCTCTCGCTTCATAAACTATGAGACATTCACGGGTAATGAGAGCAAAGCTTAATAAATATTATCATTAGTTTCCCTATTATCAACTTTTCAAGCCTATGAATCTTGAGTTCATTTTATTTATCTGTTTGATATGCCTGCTATCAGTACATACTTTAACATTTGGCATTTTAATCACACAATGTAGTTAATTTTTTTACTATTAAAGCTTTAAATGAAAATGGACATTGACTTCTCAGTATTACATACTTTCTCTTTTTTTATTCTTGATTTTGTTAAAATTTATTTGACGTATATGTGTGAGCGCCTGAAGAGTTGTGAGGACAACTTCCGGGTTTCTCGGCCGCCATGTGTCTGTACCAGGAATAGAACGCAGGTTGTTCCTCAGGTAGAACTCTATGCCCTTTATCCATGGTCTCATCTTGCCAGCCCTGGTTTCTTTTATATAGGAATAATGTTTTAAGAAAGTGTCTTAGTCAGTTTCATTTTATACTGTGATAAGATACTCTGACAAAAGCAACTGAAAAGAAAAAGGCTTCCTTTGGGCTCCAGATGTACACAGAGTCTGTGATGGCCGGGAAGTAAAGACTCAGGCGCTGGTCATACTGTACCCAATGTCAAGGAGCAGCCCCCTAAGACTCTAGCAAGTTGGTAGTTACAATCGGCATCAAGATGAACAGAAAAAATATGGTTTCAGTGGCATGTTGTTTAAATTCTATTATTTCTTATTTTGGAAATTTACATATGCTAGTTTCTTCTCTATTGAAATATACATATGTATGTTTGTATGTATGTATGTTTATATATAATTATACATATAATATATATTTAACATCTATTTTTATTTTATTTAATTATTATATATTATATACAATTATATAATAATAGTTAAATAAACATAAATATTATATAAATGTATATATATACATATATATATATATTAAAGCTCAGGGGGAGCAATAGTGAACCTTCTTTGTTAGAGAACTTTTCAGGTTTTGGTTGTTTAATGTCATATTTATACAAAGACAATAAAGCCCCCAGAGCTCCCAGGGACTATACCACCAACCAAAGAGTATATATAGAATGACCCATGGCTCCAGCTGCACATGTAGCAGAGGATGGCCTTGTCGGGCACCAATGGGAGGAGAAGCCCTTCATTTTGTGAAGGCTTGATGCCCCAGTGTAGAGAAATGCCAGGATGGAGAAGCAGGAGTGGGTGGGTGGGTGGGGGAACACCCTCATAGAAGGAGGGGGAGGGGAGATAGGATAGGAGGTTTCTGGAGGGGGAACTGGGAAATTTCAAATAACATTTGAAATATAAATAAAGAAAATATCTGATAAAAAAAGAATATAAATACTATTTAGACCAAATCCATACTGACTTGACCATTTTACCATGTATCCTGCCCTTCTTCTTCATTTTAAAACTGTTGTACGTTTAGTTTTTCATGTAATGTACTGTTATCACATTTTGCCTCTATCCCAACTCCTCCCAGGTTCTCCCTACCTCCTTATAGACACTACTTTGGGTGCGCTCTTCCTCCTTCCCTCCCTCCCTCTGTGAAGTGCAGTTTGTGTTGGCAATAATCCTGGGCTGGGCTCTGTCTTGGAGTGTGCTGATATACCTAGTTTCCTCCACTCGAGAAAACTGGTTTTCCTTTTCCCAGCAGGTATCAGTTGCAAATAGCTTCTTGCATAGAGATGAAACCCTATGTCCAATCCCCCTTTCAGTGCTAGCCTGACAAAATAAACTTCCAATCAGCACTAATCAGAAAAGGTAGGGAAGGATTTTTGCACCTTCATTCAGAAAAAAAAAAAAAAAGTTCACAACGAGGACATTATAATTCATTATAATTCTAAACATCTGTGTACCAAACACAAAGGCACCCAACTTTATAAATGATCCAGTTAAGATTTTTGCTTACTCTAAAGTTTAGAGTCTAAGCCATATTAAGCAAATGATCCACAGCTTCTGAATTTGTCAAAATTTATCATATTTATGTTTAAAAACTTATACAATTTATTTATTTATGTGTTCTGGTTTATGTTATCCATTTTTGCCTGTATGTATGCCCACTATGTGCATGCCTGATGTCCCAGAAGGTCAGACAAATGTGTTTGATTTCCTGGAACTTAATTTATGGGTTGCTGTGATTTACCACATAGGTGCTGAGAACTGAACCTGGGTCCTCCTTTAAAAATAGTGAATGCTTTTGACTGCTGAGTCATTTTTTCCAACCCCATGCATTTAAAAAGCATGATAGACTTCTGTATGTAAAGATAATTCACATGCTATTCTGAATGAAATAAAAAAGATAAATAGTGCTAACTTATATTTTATGTACTGAGAGTGCATTTTATTTATTAGGAATTAAGAAAATTTAAATAGTATGTTTTATTTAATAACCACCTTAGGTAATTGCATAACAACATAGGGATTGAAAATTCCTTTCCAGATTGCTTAAAGATAATTGCAACTCAATTTATTTCTCCTTAATTGGAAACAGGTTTTAAAGAAATTACCAAATATACTGGCTGTTTGTTTTTATTTATTGAAATTTAGTTAATAAATACATGAATAACATTTCAGAGTATGTTTGTTCCAGAATTATAGTGAGTCTAATTTTTAAGGTGTGCGAGCAACTGAGCCCATAGTTTTTGTTTTCTTGTATACCTTGTATTGGTTAAATTTCCATAAATAATAATAATTTAGTAACACAAATATGCTATGTCCTAATGTAATTGGAGATCCAGTTATTTAAGAAAATGATGGTGGTTTGCCAAAATTAATTCTGGCAAGCAAGATTGGAATGATATATTAAATTCCAGACCATAGAAACAGCACCTCAAAATAAGAAACTGATGATTCAAGGTTGGCAGTATCCCCTTTTCTTAATTTAAGAACAAGCTTAAAAGCTGGCTAAAATAATGTTGGTGAACTAAGAATTTCTTCTTCCAAAATGTTCCCAGAGCTTCATGATGGAATAGGAATATCAAAATGATTATGGAGAATTACAGTCCTGGGAGTTTATTTAGAGAGATTTGCTTGGAGTCAACTAAGAAAGTGAGCCATGTATAATAATAAGAGCAATTATAAAAGTGTTTAGATAATTTCTTTCTGAAAAATATTACCTTGGCTCTTCCTTTACTTTTTAAAATATGTTTACTTTTGTATATGTATTAATCTGCAATAAGAACATAGATTAATTGAATTCTTCCAAATTTATGAGAAGTTCAAACAAATTGATTCCTGTCTCTACCAATTCACTTTTTTCCCTTACAACTTGGACAGTTGTGATTATCAATTCATAACTTGAAATTATAAATCTCCTTGAAAAAAGACAGTAGTGCTCCTCAGCACGATTCTAGGGCTTTTTAGTATGGGGCATTTAAAAAGCAAATAGGAATGTTTCCTATGTGTTCTTCATGGAGGTTCAAATCAGACCAATCAGCTGATTATTACACCTGTTTGATTTCACAAGTTGGGAACACAAGGACAAGATACAGGTGAGTGAATAAGTCGAAGAATATGTGGAGAAATGAATTGTCTGTGAAAAGGTAAATTTGGGAAAAATTGCAATGGTGCAAAATCTCTCTCTCTCTCTCTCTCTCTCTCTCTCTCTCTCTCTCTCTCTCTCTCTCTCTCTCTCTCTCTCTGTCTCTCATGTGCACTTGTATGTGTATGTGTGCATATGTCTGTGTGTGATATATTTCTATCATTTACTTGAAATTATCAAGGGCAAAAATATATACCATAAAAAGTTGAAAAGTGACTGTCTATGGTGAGATTTTTTTGAAACATGATGTAACCAAAGAAAATATCCTTTTGTTGTAGAATGTGAATGATGAGCCTCCAGTCTGCACACCACCACATGTAGAAACTCAAATTTATGCCACCTTTAGGGGCCCTATCATTCCCCTCAGGTGTTTAGACAAGGATTCTCCACAGGATCACCTAAGCTATTCAATCATAGAAGGTAGGTAAAGCAAGTGAGTTGAACTTGTTTACTTCCATGCTGTTCTATAAGATTCTCATGTCAGATATTTTATAACTGTTGGAAACATATCGTAAAATATATCTTTCCTAGAAACTTAAGAAAGGAAATGGAAATAACCATTCACAATATGGTTTCCATTATTTTATTACCTCATTATCCTTAGGAAACACAAACAATCAGTTCACACTTTGGAGAGAAGGTGCTGAGTCTCCATTTCTGGCTACCAGGCACAATTTCCAGGATGATCTACTAGAAGGAGCTCAAGATGTAGTGACTTTCCAGTTACTTATTGAAGTTACTGATGAATTGGGCGGGAATGCAGCTAGTCAGCTGACAGCCACGACTACTGTCATAGTTCATGTGCTTCCTTGGACTACAACACAGCCAACTTCTTCCACAAAAACAACTACAACCACTGTAAGTAAAAGTGGTGACCTGAGATTTTGGAGTAGTTTGAATAAGTCTTTTAGGAAGTTCTTGAGAACTCTCATAGGAGGTTCCTTGTAGTTTGGGGGTGAGAAAACATGAAAGGAAGCAATTGCTTTTAATAGAGTCAAATTCTCATCTTCACAATAAGGAGAAATTATTAGAACTATTAGCTGTCAGTGTTGAAGTGAGTCAAATACATCAAACATCAATTTTGTGGGCTTTGCTTTTTAGCATTCCCAGTAGTTCTGTTGATTCCCATCACAGTGTGTTTTTTTTTCCTGTTAAAATTAATATCCAAGAATAATTTAGTATGATAAAAGCATTTTATGCTTAAGAGATACCTAGTAGCTTTCTCTTTTTAGAAACTCATAGGAAAGTAAGATATATATATTGTCTTGGTTCATGCAACAATTCCATAAAAGGAATAACTGACACAACAGACATTTAAATTTGACATGTTGGAGTTAGCATGTACAAGGTTGATGGTAAAGGTGAGGTCAAATGGATACACTCTTATTTCCAGGTCCAAGATTTTCCTTTAGGCAAGCCTCGGTGGCAATTGCCTCTCTGTGAGTTTTAGGCTAGACTGAGCTTCATAGGAATTTTGAAGGCTTCACACTGAAGCTCTGTTATAAAGCGGAACAAAATAAAAGAGATTTTTTTTATTAACACCATCTCCTCAAGTAGTAGAAAGAGGCCAAGAGAGATAGATGTTCCAGCTCTTTAGTGAGGGCACTAATCCCATTCTTGGAGGCTCTACATCTAAGACCTAATCACACCACAAAGACCCCTGCCTCCTACCACTGTTAAATCGTTGTTTAGGATTGAAACTTATGCATTTTGAAGAAACACAAGCAACACATTTGGTGTTTAACACATTAAACAAAAAATGTAGTGTAGTTTACAAATACTATACAGTGACAAATTATGGTACACTTGTTTCAATATTTGAGGTTGAAAATAAGGTAAGTTTTCATGGGAACTCTTTAGTTTTTCCATTATAGAGGAAAATAAAATGTAGTTTTAAAAAAGGATATTAACATTAATATTTTCATGCAAGCAATGAAAAGGGATAGGTATCACTTATCACAGGAAGAATATAATGAGTCCCAAGGAAGTGACATAGTAAGCTATTTTCCCTATTGGGACAAAGACGTTTGAGCATGTAGCTAACTGACAAAGAAGAATGTTACTAGTAGATATGTAAATTATTGGAACAGAGGATGTCTGGAAGCTGAAGTATTGTGTGTTAGGAAAGACCTGAAAGTATAGTCATTCCACAGCAGAGAAGATAAAATTACAGGCTTTGGTAGAGCTTACTGATACTCAAATAAATAGCAAATGTTGTGGTAGAATTGATTGTGCATGACTTAAGACAAGTCAGGTTTAAACAGCCAACTGCCTGTGCATAACCATGACCTCACCAACATATCTTTGATGTTCCCCATGTAACAATGCTAATCCAAAGAGACACACTTGAAACAACATGAGTCCTTTGTTAAATAAGTTAGGGAAAAATCCCATTTATTGACTTTATAGCTAAGTTTAGTTTTAGCGATAGAAAAACATAATAATACAAATTTTAATATTCTAAATCTATAGAAAATACAAGTAATTATTATGATACAGTACTGACCACTCTCCCAAATGCTTAATGAAGCTATGTGTCTTATTAAAAGATTCATATTTAATGGCTTGGATTATTTTTTTTAACACAGCCTTCATAAATAAGATAGTTTTGTCTATTTATTGAAGTTTTGTTTTCTGTGTCAGGGATTCTAGTCATAAATTTTGTTCAGTCAGTCTTAATCAGTATCATTATAAATAGGAAGATTCTTCTGGTCATCAGCAATTAGTTTTTATCTTCTCTACTCACCCCAGGATGTATACTCATTAAACTTTCACATTCTATGAACACTAGTTGAGTCATTTTATAAGTCAGGTAAACACTATTAAAGGCCTACCTTATTGGTAATGTGGTGAGGCATTGGAGTGGTATTCCAAAGAGTTAGACTATATTTGTTCTCCATCCTGGGTCCGTGTGAAACTCACCTCCTTATTCTGAGTCATTCTACTCCGCTGATTCCTGCTCCTCTGTGGGAGATTATTTTAGCCTACATAGTTATTGGGAGGTAAATACATCCCTCACAACTTATTTTTACACCCAAATTTCTGTCGTCCAAAAGGTTAACTAAGAAGGCAAAGTCGAACAAAGTAGAAGCCATCCTACTAAAATGTAATAGGTAAAATAAACAAGCTCTGTTGTAAAACACTTGGAGATTTTTTTTAAAAATTCATAGTAGAGCTAAGTGGTATATACTTCCCTTGGTGGCACACATTAGGCTTTCTAAAGGGAGCAGTGCAATTGAAACTTTCTGGAAATGACCACCAAATTGTGACTTATGAAGTTATTTCCCTGAAATTATTTTCTCTTAAAAAAAAGAAACTATATTAGGGTTAATGTTTGTATCTCCACTTATGTAATATGTAGATATACACAGAGATATATGTACTTCTCTTTATGGAAAAATGCTACCAAACCAGAAATAACCTTACCAATATATAGTGCAACTTCTTTATAGAGGAAGAAAAAAAATGCTACTTAAACAGATCTAACTTCAATGTACTTGCTTGAGTGTTAGTATACGTATATTCAAAAGCAACTACATAAAATACTTCTTAAATATAGAATATTTCTAAAGCTTTGTTAAAAAATAATTGACCAGCTATTGTTTAATTTAAGGATATTATAAAATTATTAGATAAAATTCACTTGTATACTTGTCTAGTAACTTTGTGAGCAAACCTTGGGATAGCTGTTGGCATATAACATTAAATGAGTTAAAGAAAATTAGATAATGTAAATTTTGATTAGAAATAGATTCAATAATAGAGAGTTGTCTTCAGAATTATAGCAGACTCATATAGCAACATTTTGAAAGGTCAATATGCCAAGTTAAGAAATATAGACTTTATTTTCCTTTATGAAGTCTCTATAGCCAGGTAATTTGATATTTGTGCCAGACAGAATGTTTTCATGTTTGATAGTGGTTTTAAGGGCACAGTGAGTATTGACAGATTGTGGAAGAAATACCCACAATTGCCATTAGTCTTTTATAGTAATGGAAGGAATAAAGGAGAGCTGAAAAATAAGAACTTTGTTATATCTTATACATACATATGATAACATATATATATGATATATTTTTTCATGAATTTTGCTCAAAACAGATCAAATATATGAACATAATACATTATTGCAGAGAAAAAATTTAAGAGTTATCCATATTATTATTTTTTATTATTATTATTAGCTTTTATTATTATTGTAAGAGCATCTTTAATCTTAGAATGTCAAATTAGATATGAAAATGTAAAAACATTTTTTGTGGTCAAAATACACTGCCAGAATTTTGACTGCTTTTAAAATATAATTACATATCCATTATAAAAATATAGCTTTCTTAAAAATCCATACTGCTAATAATGTCTGACTGTGAGCTTTAGATAAATGCAGTTATAATGATACAAAGCTTAAAGCAATTATATTTATTCCATTACATTATGAATGGTATAGAATACATCTTCATCCTAAAATTCATTTTAGATTCAGAAGAAGATCAACAAAAGTTTATTTTAGTTTTTCAGGATATATACAGGACATCTCAGAAATTATAATCTCTAGAAGACAATCTGCAGCTTCTGCACCTTTTACAGGGCCAAGTGTGGTACAAGTCCATTCAAAGGACGTTATAAGAAGGACATGTGACACTTTCTAACTGGGAATGGTGGGGGCTCAGGAACTGTTGCAGAATCTGATGAAGTCTATGTTCCTTCTATGCAGAACAAAACATGCACATGAAAATTTTATATCCTATCTCTGAGACTTGTAAGAAACAAAACAAAAATACCCACCATGAAACCCAGATTGGAAAACACTGTCTAAAAACAGAAGCATATAACTGCCTCTGAATTTGTACAAAAATGTTTCCATGAATAAGTATGTTCCCCTTGGTACAATGTAAAAAAGAAAACAGGCTACAGAGCCCCTGAGAACACTGTAAAACACTCCTTAAATGTGGTGACACTTGGCAAGGTAGATGTTAGAATGAATAAGTAACACAATTCCTGAAGGAACAGAAGCAAGATGGACTAATTTTCAAAACAGAACAACTTAGTTAAAAGGCTAATAACAAGTGAGCCCAACCATGGGCTGATGAGAACAAGCAGAAGCAATGTGAAGTGTCTCTGATCACCCCATGCCTCCTCATCCAGAGCTTCTTCCTAAGGTAGAAAAGAAGAGAGACACTAAGTCATCTTTAATGAACTGAATTAAATTCATCAACTTAAATATATGTTGTCTAAAGAGACAGTGAGGTAACTGGCTAGACACAGTTTCCTGCAAATGCAATTCCCCAGAGGAATCATGAATCAAAATTCCAGAGACTGTGTGCAGCAAATTGAACTCATAATAAAAATTCCAGGACTAATATCTATTTTGACAGAAGGGAAGATGATAGAAACTTTAAATCATCCTAACTTGTAGCTATGGATTTTATTCCTATTTCAACATAAAGCAAAGAAGGTAGAAAGTCTTAAATAACTCTGTCCAACCTTTTCATCAGTTCTTCTGGGCAGCACATCCATATTTCATGATGCATATCAGCACAATGAAAAGGCTTTTATCCTATCAGTGAAGAACTGACACAAGACGTTAGTGCATGGAGTGGCAAAATCCATACCTCTTTATTTCTTTTACTAAGTCTGAACTTTAATAACAAAGTAAAAGCTATCCTGGTAGGTTCTAGCTTTCTGTGCTTGTTCTCTTACTGTACTCACTGGCACACAAACTTTCCAAAGCTAGTTTTCTCACACACAAAAAAAGCAATATTTATTACTATGTAACTCATAGAATAATTTGCAATTAATTCACTTTAGGTAATTAAAGCCCAGTATAAATTTTTAGAAATGTCTTTCTTCTGATAAAGTCTTGGGTAGATTATAGTTGATCACCGTGGTGATGCTTAAACCATAGACATAGTCCAGTGGAACATCCCAGATGCTTGGGCCTCACGTGTGCCAGGCAAACACCCTGCCAATAAGCAAATCCCTTACATTTCTTTTTACAAAGTGTTTTGCAGCAGAGTCTTTCTAATGTGATAATTCTGGCCTTAAACTTGTAGTCTTCTTGCCTAGCTTTCTGAGTAGCTGGGACTATAATTCTGCACAAAGACACATTTGACAGTATAACTTCTTAGTAAAGTAAAAAAACATATACAATCAATCAGTCTACGTTTTCAAATTACTTATAAATCATACAATTAAATGTTGAAACTGTGAATTGATAACAATAAATATAAAGCCTTCAGTGTAAGGTAGAAATTAATGGGAAGACCATTATCATTATTCAAAGAACTTAATCCAACTGGTAGTTCTTTTTTAATTACAAGAATTCTTGGCAAACGTCTTTAACTTTAAATGTAAAAATGTTCTTCACAGCCATTCATTCATAATATCATCCGGCCCCCATGCTGAACAAAAATAAAGTTTGAAATGAAAGAATTTGTAGTGATGTCAAATCAGGTAGAGTCTGCTAAAACAGTTTTCATACTGATAGTAAACAATCTTGCTTCCAAATGCAGTGGCAGAGTGTAGTCTTAGTAACGTGGCAAGTCCTGGCTTGACTTTTAGCTCTTCCTCTCAAAGGGAAACCTTTGTTGAGTCACTTACTATTTTGAGCCTCAATTTTGTCTGTCAATAAGGATTACCAACAGGGGTCGTATCAACACTTCCTGGTGCGCTGGCCAGAAAATAAGACATAATTAATACATAACACGCTTCATCAACGTTTTTAAATTGACCAAAAACATAAAAAATAGGTTGTTTCTTATTTCAAAACATTCAGCACAAATCACTTAGTTCTCAATTAAACTTCCACTAAGGAAAAATGTTTCTATGTTTTCTTTATAACATTAAAGTTTTCTAATATTAATTTTGTGACTTTTGGTATCTATAGTAATCAATTGTATTATTAAAAGTTATTTGACATTTTCATTAGACATCTATTCTATATTTATTAACGTATTTGAAAATAAAAATTAAATGTAAAACTTCTTATTGACAATCTTTTTTAAAAAAGTCTCCTAAAGCAAGAGGTAAATGGAAGACCATGAAAGGCATCAGAAATAATCTAAGTTGAGCCCTACTATGTTATAACCTTGGGCGTTTGTTGTGATTCTGATCCCAAACACTGATGAAAGAGTCCATGACAGAGAAATTATTATTATTGTCTCTCCTGTAAAGTATAATGAGTTAAGTAATTAAGGTTATGAATCAAAGTAAATTAACTGCATGCTACAGGAAGAGGTTTTAGTGCATGACCGAATGACAGATGGGACATTCTTTTGTTTTCACCAGTGCTTTACCTAATGGTGAGATAAATTTCTGATGACATCCAGAGTGCACCGTCCGGAGCAGTGTGTTTCCTCACTCTTCATATCCATATCTGTCACTGTAGGGAATATCAGACCTGTGTCTGAGTCCACGGGTGGGTGCCTTTGGGTTGTCTACTTAGGCAAACATGACAGCATTTGAAAAATGTATCATTCAACATTTCAAAGCAAATATAAAATGCATACATTTTGGACTACAATGAAGGTATAATTTAAAATGAATTCTATGATGTGCAAGATTTAATATCTGAAGTCCCTTTTCTTGAGAACATTGTGCAACTAGTGTGTGAATAAGATTTCTTACCTAGTAGTGAAATTTATGTACCTAAATGTGTCTATATTTGAGTTTTCACATTTAAAATATTATTTGATTTAAATAAATTCAAAGATTTGACTGTCACTAAAAGTCCAAATTATTTTCTAGAGGTTAAATTATTTGCTCAAGATCACAGGTTTACAAAATGACATAACCAAGAAGATCATGAATAAAACAGCAAGACATGAAGTTTGAGGGATCGTGTGACTAGTGTAGTAAATAAATTATAAAATAGAAGAAACGGAGCATAGCACATAGTCTGAGAAGTTCCAGTAAGTACAGAGGTTGGTTTCCAGTAAATTAAGTTACACATCATTTTGACAAGTGCTGTGAAGGATAAACAAATGTAGGGCAGATGTCGTATCAAATTCTGGCTTGAAGGATCTGAGAAAGTCCCAGAAGAGATAGTGGAATTTTAGGTAGGTTTTGATGGACAGAACAAGAAGCAGAGACATTAAGCAACAACCACAGTTGAGGAAATGTAGATTCGTGAGCACATGGTTTATTCATAAAAGGAGAAAATGATCAGGTGTGTCCTGAGACAGAAAGGGAGGTTGGCCTGAGGCAGGGGGTTAAGAAATTAGGTAGATTGACAAAGCTTGGAGAGCAGGGGGAAAAAAAGACCACAGAAGAGGAAGATAGACAGGCAAGCGCTACAACAAAAGTTCAGGCGAGCGCTGACCTCTGTTGAGGCTATTGTGCACCGGGGTCACTACCAGCCTTGTCAGTAATTAAAACATAAAGCGATAGCTCAATAAACCTTGTGAGCAATGAGAATATATAATCCCACAACCAACACTTTTCTTTCAAGTTCTTTTGAATCACCAGTGGAAAGCGTGTAGCATGAGAGTCCAGGCTACACAAAGTACATGTTTAAATATTTACTCATTGTCCAGGGATTAATAGGTGTATTAGAGTAGCTCAGTGTGCTGTACAAAAGTTTTTATTAGGATCAAATGAACAAGAGACACAAAAGGTCTTGTAATAAACATGCTATATAAATACAAGTCATTTATATTGCATTAATACCTGCAGAAAGATTTTGCTCTTTTTACATCACTCCTCAATGTGTTATCCTGACTTATTTTAGAAGAGCGACATAATTCACAATTAAGTGTGGCTTTTTAAAAATAAAAAGCATTAGATAATTTTGGGTGAGCACAGGAGAAAACCAAAGGGAAAAAAAAGCTTAGAGAATCTTTGCTTACTTTCAGATAGGAGAGGCAAACATAGCACGTAAGTCTCAAGCATTGTCAGGTCCCTACAGCTAGCTACCAGTATGTGGAGCTGTAATGGCTGTTTGCAAGATTATGCCTTGGTGCCTTGTTACACACTGGATTTCTTAAACTTAAAATTGTCACAACACTCTCAGAGTTTGTAGCACAGGGTTCTGACAGCAATGTGCTCTTTGGAGACACACAAGTATGACTGTGAACGCCATTTCTGCCATTTTGGATTTGACATGGTGACTCCACTCCTCTCTGCTCCTCCCTTGTAGACTTGCCATGGTTATCTTCTCTCTTCTGAGATTCAAATTAGGAGCCATTGCTACTGAATTACTTTGATCAGTCATGGCCCATAGTCGTTAGTAAATAAATGCTGTGCCTGGGAGCCAAGATATTATATGATGACCTTTGAATGTGGATTCTAAGAGCACAAAGAATATTTAATGAATACTTGTTAGAAGGAAGAGAAAAGAGAGATGGAAGAAAGGGAAAGATTAAACAATTGTAGGTTAGAATCTGTCTCCTTACATAGTACCAAATGTACTTGAGATATATTTCATTAGTAGTAGTAATAGTAGTTTAGTTTATGAGAGGGGGTCTTACTATTATGCCAATCTGCACTCTAGCTCCTTAGCTGTAGTAATCCTTGAGCCTCAGCCTTCAGAGTAGCTTGAACTCCAAGGGTGTGCCATCCCACCCACCTACTTCTTAAAGATCTGAAAATAAAGTTACGGACACATTGTCAAACTTTTGATCTGTTTATTATTTAGAAGCACATCACAACAGTATTTATTTATGAAAAGTAAATCACAATATTGAAAGGGGCATTACTTAAGCTTAATCTGATTTCCCCATCTGTCTTTGTTCAGGCTTGCCCACACTCGTTTTTTATACTATGCTAGTCACACAATGCTTAATCTTAACAACTACCCAAATTCAACACAGCTAGGATTCCTTTCACGGAATTGCACAAGCAATGGGATTTCATCCAGCAGCCTTGCTGATGGATCCTTTATGTCTTCTTTTGCTCCCATTTTCCGTGCTTCCTACTCCCACGCCATTCCTGTGAAACTAGCCTTATAGTTTACACTACCTTAAATGTCTCAATCCATTCCCAAACTTACCCTATCTTACGCTGCCATCTGCTGGACTCCACCGGTTCTTAGGCAAGGATATTAGTCACAATTTGAAAACTTTGTGTTAATCATTTTTTAATGATCAGTTGAGATAATAATGGAAATTTGTGTGTGTGTGTGTGTGTGTGTGTGTGTGTGTGTGTGTGTGTATGTGCGTGTGTGTGTGTGCGTGTGGAATGTCTTGATTCTTGGTAGAAAACAGGAAAGTCCAATAATAGTGTGGCTCATTTTGAAATAATACTTTATCCTGTACTAACAGGCTGACTCATCTTTTATGCCATTTAATCTCTGTTCATTAACTTGTCCACAGAAAGACTTTCACAGAATTTACAAAGATATGTAGGAAATAATCTTTTTTCAATAATTGTTTATTTCCCAGAAGGACTAATCATAAAGAAAATGAATATGAAGAGATCCTCTCAGTATATACTGTATATCATATTTTTTGCCAATTGCACAATTGTTAATGCTTAGTAAGTATTTATTCAATTTCCACAGATTACTACCTCTGTTTTAAGGAAGATCTCATACTACTGGAGACCTGACAGCTGGTTTCCAGCAGTACTCACCCTAGCAGGACTTCTCTTTATGATGTGTCTTTATGCAGTTGCATGGTGCCTCTTCAAAGAGTAAGATTTCATTTCTGGCTTTCCTTTGAATTTGTTCATAATGAAATCAATCAGAGATACCCTCAAAAACAGGTAGAAAATGGAGACAAAGACTTTAGGAAATTTTCTCTGCTACTTTTCATTCTTTGTCATGATTACTGTTTTATTTGTGGATTTGAGTATTAAGGAAATCCTTCTACTCTGAAATCAAGACTTTATTACCAAAATGATTGAATGATTCTAGTTTATAGTCTTTGGATTTGTTTAAAATAACCATAAATGGTATGTTAAATTGTTCATGCAAAATCAAGGTTGGGATCTCTGATTGTATTAGCTTATAAATGGATATCAGAAGTCATAAAGTAATTGACCAAAGAGCCTCAATGTAGTCTGGTGTGGGGAGACAAGAGGGGCTGAAATAATTCTGCAATTGTATTGTGATCCTCATAGTTGGGCTATTGTGACAGGTGATAGGAACACAGGGATTGGAACAGACTTAGTGCTCTGACAGAACCAGACAGGAACACATCCTTTAGTAGAAAAGGAATTAGATCACACAGCAGAGTGATAAGGGGTAGCTGAAATGGAAACATCTTTCCATGGCATATAGAACTCTTGTCCAAAGAGTTTAGCATGAGAAAGTTTTACTGATAACTGCAGTGGGCTTTTGAAGAGTAAATGGAAGCAAAATTAACAGAAAGTTACTAGAAATACTACATTCATATCAAAGGTGATTCATTCTCCTTTTTATAAGGATAGAAACTGAAGTGGGTTTATATGGATCTATTATCCTTCTAACCCTGACTTTTATCCTCAAAGATGGACTGCAGATTGTAAAAGGAAAAATGACATGATCCAAAGAAAAAGGAAGAGTTTGCAAGAAGATTAAAAATAAAGAAGACACTTGAAAGAATTTTAAAAAGCCATTTGCTGGCATTTACACACATGAGCTCACAGCATCTGAGGCTGGATCCATATAACCTGCCTTAGATCAAGCCAGCCAAAATTCCATCAGGGACTTGGGGCTAGGGGACCCATGATTTCTTACTTCAGTGATGAGCTATTGACAATTGACAGCTGCTGGGGGTGGAGCATGGAATCTGTGTGTTCAGAAATGGGAGACTTTGATAGGCTATCCATATTCCAGTTGATTTCCTTTCATTTTTAATCATACAAGTAACACTAAGTGGACTGAATGGGTTTAAGAAAAAAATGGCACTAGGAGTTTGGAAGGAGAGCAGTAGGGGATAGGGAAGGAGAATGAGCTTCGATTTCTTTTTGCATGATCACATACATACCCTGTGTTTGATTCCTTACAGTGTTGCTGCCTGCTCAAGACTATTTCCTCACTGTCACAGACGGAAGAGTCCATCAAGTCTGACTGTACACGATGAAAAAGATGCTGTACAAGTACCAAGGTAAAGCAGACCTGATGCTTTAAAGAAAGAAGTCCGAGGCTCTACAAATTGAGTCCTAAGTGATTCAATGCATTTGAAATACATACATATATATACATGTGTATATATGTGTATGTGTGTATACACACATATATATATGTTATACATAAATATATAGTCAGTGCTTTGCAAGGTTAAACCTTTAAATTCTATATCAATTTTTAAAAGTAGCCTTATTCACTAATGTTTATTGACTACACAATACATTTCTGGGCCTGGGATCATAGCGACTTGATCAGACTTGAAATGAGAATTATAATCTAGTGTTACTGAAAACATCATCATAATTTTAAACTCAGATTGTTTATTTAATGATGAGGGGCAAATAGCCCAAAGAACAAGAACAAATACAATACTTTGCAGAAATTTTACTTAGCATGGCATCAGAACACATTACTTATATCTATAAAATTTAGTATGAGATACTAAAGTGGTTACTATTAATATAAACTTTAAAACATAACCAGTTATGTGTCATAACATGTCAGACATTATTCAAGCTACTTTAATCACTGCCTAACTCTAGCATTATGTAAGAAAAGTATAAAAATAAAATCCAACTACTATATCATTTATTATTTGCACATATTAGCACCAAAAGGCATATTTTGTGTTAAAGATTAAAACAACTGCTTCAAATATGTTCTCTAATAGGTATGAAAATTCAGTGAGTGTTGGCACCAAAGAAATTACAAGACCAAACCTGCTGCCTGGCAATAACAAAGTAAGGACAAAGAGCAAAAACATGCTGCAGAGCCTAGAATGCCTGTTTTTTACATTTTACAGAATTTAGACAATGAAAAACACTTATGAATAATTGATGGTTAATAGTAACTCATGAATAGAAATGAGAGAATTCATTCAATTCAATTCAGAGTGGAAGCAAAACTTGAAGAAGGTAGAATTCCCACTCACTTTTCCATGATTTAATGCTAATAATGTCAGTGGAGAGGCAAGGACAGTACTGATATATTTGTAGAGGTTGGATTGACAGTGGGTATTGCTGAGATAGCTTTCAAGTCTTCTTTGTTCATTCTTTGGGTGAAATTAAATTACATAGATAATGTAGTAGGGTCACTCCTAAGGGCAACTTTATTGTCTGCTCATCTCTGTCAACACAATTATTCAGCGAATACTTGCCACATGTCAACTTGTCTCATGGGACAGTTTCTGTTGGTGTATTAATTGAGGATGTGTTCTTTTCAATGCATTTGTCATTGTTTGAGTAAGAATTTGATTCACACACACACAATGTGGCTTTATTAAGTTCACCCTTCCCATTCCCTTTGCTCAAAGCCTCCTTTAGTTCCTTCCTTCCTGAACATGAGTATTTCCTCTTAACCTAAGATGATTTGTCCCATCCCTGAATTCACTAAGTAATGCTAGCATGTGTATAGGTGGAGAGTCTTCTACTGGAGCCTGATTAGCTGGCACAAGAGCTGCATCCTTCAAGAAAACTGTTGTTTGTTTTTTTTCTTATTTTTTGTTTGTTTTAGTGCCAAAACTCAATGAACTTTCATACCAATTACAGAGCATATTTGAAATATTTATTTTAATCCATAGCACATACTATGCATTTCAGTGACAACATGAACATTTAAAAAAAAAAAAAACAAAAAAAAACCGGACTTTCTCTGCCAGAAACCATTGATTGCCAATAGCTCCCTAGGTAGGATGAGATTGTATGATTGCCTCTTCTCTTCACGCTTGAACTTCATCTTGTGCAGGTCTTGTAGGTGCTTTCCCAAGTTGCTGTGATTTTACATGTGAAGGAAGCTCTTCTCTCACAAACACTGTCTTGCTCTAGTCACCCACTGGCTCTTACAAACTTTCCACCCTTTTCCTGCAGTGATCTCTAAGCCGTGGGAGAAGGAATTACCGTGTGGATTCTAATTAAAACAGTGACTTAAAACCTGGATGCTTTTGAATTATAGCAATAGTTTTTGTTTAAAATTTGATGTGACTCACTGTCTTGGATGAGTAAAATATTTTGAGTGAATCTATATAACATTAATCAATGGCATTATTTCAATGTTATTTATTCAATATCTAACTATAAAGGTCACTTTGTCGAGTATTTAGGAGGTATTACATGGATTTCACTATCCATAAGCCCATATTTTGTCTTAGAAGTACAATTACAATATTGGAAGGATTAATGCTGATAATTGATAAATTCTCAAAATATGTAGTGCGTTTAGTAAGTACCATAGCATTTCAGAGACCTACACAGTCCCTGCGCAGTGGAACATGCAGGAGAACTGCACAAGATTGAGTCTGGGAGGTCACATGAAGAAGTTGCATTGTTTTATAGGTGGGGAATGGAGTGTTTATTTTGACACTAGATATGGCTTTAAAACTCCTCAACCTTTCACAGCTTTTCCTTGCAGCTATACCAGCATTTCTCTCTGTTTTCTTTCTCTTATTCTAGGACTCTGCTTGCTAATTCACAGTTCCATGATGCCATCTTTGCTAACTCTCCCTGCTAATCTAGGATAGGGGCATCCAGAGAGGCCTACACACATTGTATCCTTGCTCTGTCATGTAGTATGAATGGGTATGTGTGCAGCATCCGGAACATGACTTCTTTTATCTTACTCATTGAAATGATTTTTAATGTGTTTCACATGAAAGAAGTTATCTCTAAAGTTATGTTTGTACAAAAAAATTCTGATAGTTATCACAAAGATTGTGGAGACAATATGTAGCTTACTTTTTAACCCCCTTTCCTCTTCCTGTCTAGATTTCTTTCCTTCTTACTATGTTTTGACACAGGTACCATCATAAGTTTTACAGACACTATTATGTTAAGCTTCCCACTGAACTAACTGAACAACTTACTCCCTGGCTCCACGGAGTCTTTCCCAGTGTGTTTTTTGGAGTCTTTCATGGAATACTGAACTTTCTCAAACATGGTCAACGTATATCATGACCAGTCACTCCTTTAGCTCCTTCATCCCTGATCTACTCATTCTAGACATGCTTTCCCATGATAGCACTCAAGACTTTGTCATGAATGTTTTAACACATTTAAAGCTCTAAATTATAAATATATCCCTTTCTGGTTATTTCTCAATTTGATTAAAAATATTCAAGTATTATCAACTTACGCCAACTCTTTTATATTGATTATCATGGTTTTTTCTTTGTTTCTTTGTTGTGTTCAGTGCATCTATTTTTCTTCTTACTCTTTGTGTATATATGTGTTTCTGTGTGTACTTGTGTATGTATGCATATTTGTATATATGTGAATATATACATGTAGGGATATGAAAGACAAAGGTCAATGTTAGTTATCTTTATAAATCAATTTACATGTTATTTTTATAGACCAACACTCACTCATTAGCTTGGATTGTTGGCTACTAAGCTCTGGGATTCTATTGATATATATCTTCCCTTCCTCATAGTTAGTGTTATAGACATACTTGAACACGTCCAGTGTTTGATTGGGTGCTAGAGATGTAAGTTTGGGTCCTCATGCTTGTAAAATAGGCCCTTACACGCAGAATCATCTCCAGAACCCTGTGCATCTTCTTTCTTCATTATCACATAATGTTGCACTTTGTTTCTATCTGTCTCAGATCATGGTTCCACTCACAAGCATTTCACATCTTTCCCCAGTAGCTCCTTTAAACTCTTTAGGGGAACTCTCCAATCCCAATGAAATCTACATATCTAGTGTATGACGACATGAATCTGCAGTGAGTTTCCTAGGAAAATGCCATAGTTCTGTCTTCTTAACTCACTAGAGTTTATGACAATGCTTTCAAAGGGCAGATCAACATAACTAGGCTAACTATAGATTCATAATCAATTGGCTTTCCCACTTTGAAAGAGGATCTCTGACAGCTCTTCCATTTTTCACTAATTTCTAACACATCTCTGTCTTCTCACTTTGAACTGTGATATCTCTGAACATTTCACAAACAAAAAGACAAGATTAGATTTGAAACTCACTCAGATATGCTTGGAGAGATGCCACAGTAGTTCACAGCACATGCTGCTCTTACAGAAGAGCCACATTTTGGTTTCCAATAGCTACAACTGTTGGTTTACAACTGCCTGTAACTGTATCTCTAGGGAATTGAGTGTCTTTGGTATTTATGGGTACCCACATATACATGCGTACTCCTTCATGTGCACATCCATGTGTACACACAAACACACACACATACACACACGCACACATACAATTTTAAATAAATAAGCAAATTTTTTAAAAGCTTGCGTGTACACTTAACCGGTCATAGCAGAATCCTAGTCTATCTTCCAGGTACCATGGTGTCTTCGTTCCTATCTCAGTGTTGTATACTTGCTGTATATTAAGTACCCTTTTCTGATAATTTCGTAAAAAAGAATATTTGTCTGCTCTCTTTTTGCTGTCTAATTTGTATGGCCTGAGATGGCAAGTCACTATCATTTTGCTTTTCTCAAATTCTCACAATTCTACTTTAAGGTACTTCTAGTGACAGCAGTCACCCTTATCGGAACCCATACCAACTCTCTCTTCTTAGTGAGAAAGAAGCACTGAGTATCTGTGCTAACCCCATATATATGTAACTAAAAAAGGGTCCTCGCATAATCAATATCTTATTTATATGCTCCCCACCCATAGAATTTAGGAGAGAATTGTCCTAATTGTCATTTTTCTAAACCTGTTGCTGTAAATCCAATAGGAAGATAACACTAAATCCTTGTTTATGGGTAAAAGCATCAAACAAAACAATTACTCTGTTCTCAGATTTATTGCGTATAAAGGACTCTAGGACAATCAGGCATAATTGTAAAGCATTATTTTCATTAGTATTTATGAAGTGACTAATAGTTTAAGCATCTCATATAGTGATAACGTAGAATAAAATCATAATTATAAATGTTTTTTCCAGTCATCTGTAGTTTATGATGGACATGCAGTAGATCTTGGTAAGAAGCATATCGTATCAATCAATACTCCTTGTTTCTAAAACAAGGAAACCTTGCATAACATTGAAGAGAAGCATTATTGTGTGATTTATATTATACTATCAAGTTTTCAATATGTTAAATATATTATTTAAAGAAAATAAAAATGTTCGTTTATTCTTAAATATCCATATGTATTATAAATTATTATACTTTTAAAATAGCTATTGTTTCTTTTTGTTATCACAATGATTTATAAACTTTGTAGGTACTTTTTTAAAATGTATATTATAAAATTTCAAATATAATTCTTTATTAACTAGTTTCAAGTACATTTATTATCTCCCATTAATCTCCATTGCTATCTGAACAGCCAAAATTAGTCTTTTTTTCATGCAAGGAAATTACCCCCTATTTTGCCTTACTCTTTGTTTCCTGTATGTCTTAGGAATTCCAATTCTGTATCCATTGCTATTGTATAGAGCACAATATTTATGGATAATATTACAGGAACCTACTGGAAATAAAAGTTTGGACAAAGATCATATTGACAAGTTTTCAAAGAATTAGCTGACATAGATCAGCATGTTTTCAATGTCTGTCAATATACAGAACCCCAAATATATTCCATTACTTCTGATATGATATGATAGATTGTAATTTTGTCACAATGTGCCATACCATTGTTGTTTTGTAAAGGAAATCTTTATATATAGGGTGCTTATGTAGTTTACAAGTTTTAGGCCACTTCTGACCTACTTAACTCTTTATCAACTAATTAATCCATATCTGAAAAGAGGATAGAATTCCTATCCTCTGGATAAACTCTGTTGAATGTGCATATCTCTATTGTGTCTAGAAAATAATTACCCAGTATATATTAATAACACTGGTTTCTGTTATCCTTATTATATACTTATTTGAAGACAATATGAAATGCCAACTAGATTAGTGTGCCTTGTGATAAGTAAATACTATATATTCAAATTATGTTTGATTAAATGGAATTTTCTATTTGAGTAACCTTTAAAATGTAAATAACAAGGTTCAAGGATTAATAACAAAATTATATGTGCAATCAGGTACAATCTATTTTTTCCAGAGAATTTTTTAAAGCAGAATAGAGGAAAAAGGATAGTAGCACTACATAGAGGACTTCATGTGATAACTTATCTTTGTCCAAAGATAGTATAAAGCTCTGTATCTAGACATTATCTTTGTCTTCTTCATCTCTCTGTCTTGTGTGTGTAATGATAAGATATGGAGACATTTTACTCAAATGGTAAGTCAGGGGAACAATATACATTGTTTGATTCAGATGAGGAAAGTATAGAAAGACAAATTGGAGTTTGGAATATTTTGGAATCATAAAATCATTGCTAACTTTCCATACATTCCTAGTCTGTTCTTTCTCCTGTAATCTTTACTTGACATAATTGTTAGTAGTTGCAGAAACCTGTATCCAAACAAAGGTTTTGGTTGACTAAGGATGTAATACAGAAACAACCAGTCTTTGCCTCAAATGACTCAAATGCGCACTACAAATCTTATCTCTGTCTCCAGAGGCAACTATGATGTTCTCCTACAACTTAATAAATTACCATGCAAATATATCACTATGACGATATAAATACGTGGTGAGTGAAAGAAGCTCTGAGGACGTAGATAAGAAACAGATGAAGTCCTGAGTGAAGGTGTATTATTGATAAGGATCTTACGAGTCACACCACAGCGACTTTCCAAAGGCTTTATGTTAGCCTTTATGTTAAGTTCCAGGACTTGGCAAAGCCTTTCTCTGGTCAAAATACAAGGGTTTACCAAAATACAAGGGTTGACCAGTGTGTACAGAATCTAGAAGCATAGCTTCCTCCTTCCTTGTGACTGAAATGTGACACTGTGCTCTATGGAGACCAGCTAACTCTCAATCTCCATGTGACACCTAAGAAATGTGCTGGGGTATCAGGTTATTGCATTGGTGTTCCTCCATCACAAGCCCACCTGATCCCAGTTTTTCAGTACTCATGCCTGTGTGCCTATCACTTCTTCCTTCTCATGTCACCCTAGTCAAGTTTCCAAGACCAAGCCGTGCAGCATGTGGAATGAATACACGTTGCTGAAGGGCTGAATGAGACTCAACTATGGAATTTTATTTGCTGTCTTTGTTATGTTCTATACATCTGCCATCCTATCTTGAAATGTATATATTTCCAGGAACAAATTTAATTCTTTTTTGTATTATACATGAGTGTTTATATATAAACTACTATGCTATTTTAACTTATACATTAAAGTATAAGATGATATATGGACTTTAAAGTTGCAGAAAAAAATTTTAGAAAACTTCCCATGGCCACTGAACTGTCATATGTGTTCAGCCTTGGAAGCTACGATTCTATAGATACTGGAAGGTAGACTCCTAAGAAGGAGAAAACAGTTATTATTAACTTCAAATTATTTGTTTCATGCTTTTTAATTATTTTATATTCATGGAATGACTTTATGTGCTTCATATTTGAAATAGAGTATTAATTTATTTAATTTTCTTATTGACTAAAACCTAATTTACTTTTGACAATTTCTCAAATGAATTTTTTTTCAAATTATTTTTGTTATATAAAATCTAAGGTCCATGCCGATACCTTGATGTTTTTCATGAAAGATTTCCCTTTCTAAGGTTTTCTCCATCACTCTGTGCAACTTGGATCAAGTGTTACAACAATGCCTTCTTCACCACATAGTCCATATTGAGAGCTATTGCCCCATTAAAGATCAGTGATTACTTTTATATGCATTTCTGCATACATACATGCATACATTTACACATGAAAACATGATAATAAAGTTTGCATTGAGTTCTTTTGTTTGTTTGCTAGTTTTTGTTTGTTTTATAACCACTACTGAGTTTTCTCAGCCAGTCAGGGTCAACTCCTCATACACCAGTTACAAAAAATTCACACATATTTCTTCACCACAGTCTTCCATTTTTCATGATTTTGTAAATGTTTATGTCTTTATCTTGAAAATAAAATGAGATGAAGCAAAATAGTATTAGGCAACTGAGTTTACTATAAAAGCTATGTATCATTCAGCTCTTATTTCAAGAAATGGACTAAAAAGAAAAACTGATAATGAATTCTGAAGGAGAATTCATGAGGCAACTGAGCCACCTAAACACCAACCTCATATACTGCTCATTCCTCATTTGATAACTGTGTAAATGTATTTGATTCTAGGATTGCATCTCCTATATTAAATCCTAAATACATCACTAGAGAGAATGAGAAGAGAGAAATTCCCTCTTATCATGAATGGCAAAAAAATTCCTTAGAGTTTCCAATCATTTTTATAAAAAGTATAAATATGCACTCATATGAGGTTCACAGTTCATCCTAGGAGCCAACTACTATTTTACTCTAAAGATAGATACAGTGAATAGTCATGAATCTTATACAGGAGTCATAGATGGCAGATATGGAAACAGGATTTCAAGTAGTTTGGCTCCAGAACCTGCATTTCTACTCTCCCATAAACCATATTCAATAAAGTTATTTTGGTTTAATGAGTGGCTTTGAGTTAGACTACTTGAAATTATTTATAGTAGCACTTGGTTTGCATTTGTATATACCCACAATACGTAGAGTGTGCATCATCTAGAGAATTTCTTCCCTGCATGGGTTATAGCACATTTGTGATTAACTTCAAGTCCCCAATAGTGTATTAGTGTCACATTATGGAAATAAATAAATGAGCTTTCCCTTGGAATTGTTTCAACAGAGTCCATATTTGAGTTCCCTACTTCATGCTCTCCATGTCTACTTCTGTGGCTATTTCTGTTCTGAATCTGTGGCTGCCTAAAGGCTGTCTTTTGAGTCCATTTTTCCCTGTCTCTATGTGTCAACTCTTCCCCCCCTCTCTCTGTCTGTCTCTGTGTATCTATAACTGATTATATTATTTGTCCCTAACAAAGGGCTTAACTCTGTATTTATTAAACTTCATAGAAAATATCATATGGAGTCAGGAATGAGATAATTTATAGAAATCTTTAATGGGGTCTAACAAGGGATTAAATCACTCACTCCACCTGATCTCAACTAACCAACATAACAAGTATTGTGTATTAACCAACAGCAGTTAATAGTTGCCTTCAATTTTTATGGTAGATTTTGGGAAGTTACTTTAAATTTTTGCATTTTTTTTTTTTTTTTTTTTTTTTTTTGCTTTTAGAAAATGGTTCACATGATTTATGCTGGTTCGGGGCCATGGAAGAGTATATACATAAGATTCCAGCTATACATTAGTGTAGATTGTAAAACATTGATTACAAGTATGTCCAAAGCAAGTTTGGTTGTTATAATTTTCTCTTAAAGATAGGTCAAGCCAAGAGTTTGAGTACTGTGTACTGTTTGAGTACACAGTAGACTTAAGTGACTTCAAGGTATATGATTAACTCTGATTGTGAGCCCCAGCAAAAGTTCTGGTCTCTTAGAAAAGAGAATTTTAAAGAATAGTGCATCATGCAATTCTCCATGTTAATCTCTCAGTAAGACTGCTCTTTAGAACCTAGAAAAAATGGAGTAAGCAGATGCTATTGGCAATGGGGATCAGTGTTCCTCAAGAGCAGAAGTGCATCCATGAAGCTTCCTACGAGAAAGTGGAGGCATTTAATTGGCAGAACGCAGTAAAAAGAAGAAACCAACATATGCTTATTATGAATTTGTAAGGCTTAATCTAACTTAATTTGTAAAACTTAATCTAAATCTTATCTTTATTCTTCTCATATGTTATATGTAACATATACTTGAGATCATTTGGATAATTATTGGGGAAGCTGGTATCATGGGGTGCATTATTGTTTTCAATAAGATCAATAATTTTGGAAACATGTGGCAATAGAAGCAGTAATAGTTAATCTTAACATTGTATAATATTTCTATTGGTATTATCATTATTAAAAAATTATATTTTAATACATAGCTTAATATTCAAATTTTTACTAAAATTTCAATCCCATATTTTCTTTCTTCAGTGACAGAAATGCAATATCTATTTAACAGCCAGACAAGGGATGTCAAGTATTTGTCAAGATATCAAGATACTTAACTTGATATTCAAATTTTTACTAAAATTTTAATTCAGTATTTATTTCTTTCATCAGTGACAGAAACACAGTATCTACTGAACAGTCAGACAAGGGAATGAAAAGAAAATTATTTCAACAGTAGACATTTCGACTTTAACCAGAAGAAAAGTTGCTGTATCTCCATGTCACTTGCTTTATTTGAAAAGGTCTTTGAAAACACAGCTTTTTAGCAATAAAGACCATCAAGTTTTCCAACACAGCCTGGTACTTTTGTATAACCTGTTACATGCTTTGATGTGCCTCATTTCTACCACTTCACTTGGGCTAAGGTTTATATGCCATAAAGATATGTTTGTGAATGGTTAAGAATCTACTGTGACATATTTATCACCAGTTGAAAATACACTGAACTAAATTATGCTCAAATTGTGATCATATCTCAATAACTGATTTTAATGTATTTAGTATTAGTGGCCATTATACATATTAATTCAGAACATAAAATACACACCAGAAGACTAAATTCTTCTTTAAGTTGCCAAGATATTTGTTTTTAGTTTTGAACGACAAGGTTGAGCATGTATGATAAGTTCATATCCTATAAACAATGACATTTTCTAATTAGCTTGTTTTTATTTATGTGTATGAGGGGGTGTCTACTTGTCTGTATGTGCACCAAGTGTGTTCAAGTGTCAACAAAGGACAGAAGAGAGTGTCACATCCCCTGAAACTGGAGTTACAGAATGTTGTGAGCCACCTCATTTGGGTGTTGGAAAGAAAAACTAGATTTTCTCCAAGATCACTAAGCTTCTTGTCTGCATAGGTATCTTTTCCATCCCTATTTTAGAACTCTTCCATGAGCCCTATTTAATTTTATATACCAACAAACCTCAAAACTCTGGTGTTCTGGTAAAGAGTAGTATTATATCAGTTGCAATGCATAGAAAGACAGCTAATTTCACTTACCTTGGTTTTGTGGACATAGGTATATCTTAAACGAGATTCTCTGAAAATGACTTTTTAAAATTATTTTTATTTAAAAATAAAAAAAAATGAAATGTTCTATTCTGGCCGTGGTTTCCCCACACCCAAGTCTTTACAGATCCTACCTCCCAAACAGCCTTATTCTTTCTCTCATATATATATATATATATATATATATAT
>JADRCD010210170.1:0-31816 GCA_019843815.1 Montemys delectorum | reverse complement strand
TGGGTGGGGTTTCTTCATGTAAACATAATCTGCTGGGAGAAGAATCATTTATAGAGGCTCTCTGGGAAACAATTTGGTTTCAAAAATATTTGCACAATTTGACTCTGTAATCTCTTTGCAGGAGAATTATGAAACCATGTAAAAGAATGAGCCACAAATAGCTAAAATCTGAAACCACCTAGATATGAGCAGAAGAGAAATGACTACATTGTCTGCAGCACAGCCATATGATGAAATAGCGGGCAAGAATACTTTTTTGTCCAGGGATTTCAACCAGTAAGAACTAATAAACTGGGCTGGAGAGCTGCTCAGTGGTTAAGAGCACCAACTGCTCTTCCAGAGGTTCTGAGTTCAATTCCCAGCAACCACATGGTGGCACACAACCATCTGTAATGAGATTTGATGCCCTCTGCTGGTGTGTCTGAAGACAGCAACAATGTACTCATATACATAAAATAGATAAATAAATCTTTCATTAAAAAAAAAAAAAAAAAGAATTAAGCCAGGCAGTGGTGGCACATGCCTTTAATCCCAGCACTTGGGAGGCAGAAGCAGGCAGATTTCTGAGTTCGAGGCCAGCCTGGTCTACAGAGTGAGTTCCAGGACAGCCAGCGCTATACAGAGAAACCCTGTCTAGAAAAAACCAAAACAAAACAAAACAAAAAAAGAAACCAAAAAAAAAAAAAAAAGAACAAAAAAGAACTAATAAACTTTAGAAGTGTAAGCCAATGATCTTCAGTGAAATGGCCTGTTTTATTTATTTTTTTCTTTTCTTCTCTCTCCTTTCCATTATTTATAATTCCTCCACAAAAGATTCATCTACCCAAGTTATTGTCTGGGCTGAGATGTGGCTCAGTGGTATAGAGCTTGTGTTTGTGAAGCCCTGGTCTGAGTCCCAGGATCATAGAAAAACCAAACAACACACAACAACAACAACAAATTGTTGTTAACACTGTGGTTGCCGGCTCTTTTTTTTTTTTTTTTTTTTTTAGATTTTATTTATTTATTATATGTAAGTACATTAGCTGTCTTCAGATATCATTACAGATGGTTGTGAGCCACCACGTGGTTGTTGGACCTCTTCTAGAAGAGCAATCAGTGATCTTACCTGCTAAGCCATCTCACCAGCCCCCAGTTGCCAGCTCTTATGTGAACTTGACACTGGCTAGAATCATTTTGAAAGGAACTTCAGTTGAGAAAATCTGCCACCAGATTGGCCTTTGACAAGCCGTGTGCATTTTCTTGATTGGTGATTGATGTGAGTTGCACCACTCCTGGAGGGGCGGTTCAGGGTGAGCAAGCAAGTGAGCAAGTAAGTAAGCGAGTAAGTATGGCTCCATGGCCTCTGCTTCAGAGTCTACCTCCGGATCCCTGCCTTGACTTCCCTGAATGATGAACTCTGATGTGGAAGTGTAAGCAAAATAATACTTTTCCCCCAAATTGCATGTTGATCACGGTGTTTCATCACAGCAATAGAAGCACTAGTAAGACAAATCCCTTGGGCTCCCTCCCACCAAGGCGGGGCAAATAATTTGTTCAACTCATTTGGAGGTCTGTCTGACTAAAATAGCACATCTCCCCTGTCACCCAGCCATTCTATTTGATGCACTGTAGACCTATAGACATCAATGTTTATGTTCAGGCAAACACGTTTAGGCACGCTCACAACAATACCGTTTGTAGTAGCTTTGGAGAAACAGCCCAAATGTCCACCAATGGTAAGAAGCAGGTAAGTAGCATATTCATTCACATTCATCCATGCTGTGGGACATTGTGAAAATTGACCAGAACACCTACAAAAAATATAAACTAGTCACAAACTTCCCACTGTGGAGAAAATTAACAGTGGAGAGATGATTCACTGAGTGAGAGCACTTGCTGCTCAAGCTCATGGAATTCCAAGAACCCATATAGAAACCAGGTGTGGCCCCACTCCAGGCTCAGTAACAAGACTCCGGCTCAGGGGCTAAGGTGGTGATAGAACAGGGTATTCAGAGTCCTCCTCGGTGTCCTTGTATGTACACAGGGTTGCACGCCTGCACACACATGTATTCATACATCACATACACATATACACTAACCTCATTAATTAAGCATTTTTACGTGCGTGTGTGTGTGTGTGTGTGTGTGTGTGTGTGCGCGCGCAGGGCTGTGTATATATGCTTGGGTACGTGCCGTGGAATACTCACGAAGATCAGTGGACAATCTTTCAGGAATCAGTTCTCTCCTTCCACCAGAGCTCCTAGGAACTGACCTCAAGTTGTCAGCCTGGTAGCAAGCACATTCACCCGCTGAACCAGCTCAGTAGCCCTCTACATTTTTATAACATGTAATTTTTTATTGAATCTTCGGGAATTTCACATCATGAACCCCAATCCCACTTATCTCAGAGTCCTTCCACATCTGCCCTCCTCCCTTGCAACTTCTACCCCAAAAGAAAATAAAAAATAAATAGAAATAAAAATTAGAAAGCAGTCTGGGCGGTGGTGGTGCACACCTTTAGTCCCAGCATTTGGGAGGCAGAGGCAGGCGGATTTCTGAGTTTGAGGCCAGCCTGGTCTACAGAGTGAGTTCCAGGACAGCCAGGGCTACACAGAGAAACCCTGTCTGGAAAAACAAAAACAAAAACAAAAACAAAAATTAGAAAACAAAAGCAAAAAAATCAGAAGCAAGCAAACACACAAAACCCTTTTCTCAGTCGGGCAGTGGTGGCGCACGCCTTTAATCCCAGTACTTGGGAGGCAGAGGCAGGCAGATTTCTGAGTTCGAGGCCAGCCAGGTCTACAGAGTGAGTTCCAGGACAGCCAAGACTATACAGAGAAACCCTGTCTCGGGGGAAAAAAAAACCCTTTTCTCTGACCCCTCTAGGCACCAACCTTCTCTATAAATAAACTGCAGCCTTCTGTCAGAGTACCATTCACACGAGTTCAGCTCGTTCCCTCCTTCCTCCATCTTTCCCACCTCTCAGTCACATATTAGGTTATCATAGTGGCAATGGAAGTTGCAGTGTGTTACACAGTATGCCCTTTTGCCCAAACAGCTTTACTTGCAAATGTTCACACGGTGAGTCACTGGTCTGGTTTGAGGCCTCTGGTTTTTGCTACAACATCAATACTGGACTCTTACTGAGACTCTCAGACATCCCACTGTTGCCCCGAGTCATGTAGATCTTGTTGCTGTGGATCCCTTCACCACAAATTCCAGCAACTCATAGATGGGGAAGATTTCAGGATGGGCCAACTCAAAACCCTGGATCTGGGCCTGGGGAGGCAGCTCACCCTTCCAGCTCTCACATGCCTACACCATCTGGGCCAGTTCTCCCACACCCTTGCCTCTGCAGTCCCCTAAATTAAAAAACATATATATATTTATTTTCACTAGTCTTTAAATTATGTTTATGTGTTGTCTACATGTTGAGTATATGTATGTGAGTACAGGTGCCCACAGAGGCCAGAAGTGTCAGGCCCTCTGGAGCTGGAGCTACGAGTGACTTGTGAACTACCTCATGTGGGTGACAGGAAACAAACCCAAGTCTTTGCCCCCAACTTAGAAAAAAGAAAAATAGGGGGACTGGAGAGATGGCTCAGTGGTTAAGAGCATCGACTGCTCTTCCAGAGGTCCTGAGTTCAATTCTCAGCAATCACATGGTGGCTCACAACCATCTGTAATGGGATCTGGTGTCCGCTTCTGGTGTGTCTGAAGGTTGGACAGTGTAGTCATATACATAAATAAATCTAATTTTAAATTTTTTTCAAAAATTTATTTATTTTATGTATGTGAGCACACTGTCAATCTCTTCAGACATACCAGAAGAGGGCGTCAGATTCTGTTATAGATGGTTGTTAAGCCACCACGTGCTTGCTGGGAATTGAACTCAAGACCTCTGGAAGAACAACCAGTGCTTTTAACTACGGAGCCATCTCTCCAGCCTCAAATCTATTTTAAAAGGAAAAAGAAAGAAAAAAAAAAAAGAAAAAGAAAGAAAAAAGAAAAATGTGGCATAATACTGAAAATATATTTCCGGCCTTAAACTTAAGAGATCCGTCTACCTCTGCCTCCCTAGTGCTGGGATTAAAGGCGTGAGCCACCACTGCCCATTATTTTTTATATAAAGCTTGAAACCTGGCAAACCCCATCTAACACGACAAATTGGAACAGTGAGTTTCCTCAAGAGCATCAGGAAGGGAGCAGACAGGGTTTTCAGGGTGCTCTAGACCAGGCTGGCTTTGAACCTGCTTTGTAGACCTCAAATTCACAGAGATCCAACTGCCTTTGCCTTCCAAAAGCTGTGACTTAAGGCATTTCCCACCACTTCTGCCAATACAAATGATTTAATGGGAGAAACACCTCCCATGTGACAAGCAAACCAAAAAAGCTGAGCATGGTGACACGTGCCTTTAACCCCAGCACTCTAGAGGCAAAGACGTCTCTTGTGCAATTGAGGGCAACCTGCTCTATATAGAGTTCTAGGCCAGCCAGTGATATATGGCAAGACCCTGTGTTTTGTTCTTTAAAGTAAAACAAAACATTATTTCCTCTGAGCAGTTTATGCTTTTTTAAAATTGCATAACTATTAGAAGAGAGCTGTGGTAAGATTAGGTTTCAGGGTCAGAATCAGCTTAAATAGTGTGTTGGCGGAGAGCCTGGGTCCAAGAGACCGTCTCAAAAAACCAACCAACCCCCCGCCCCAATCAAAACTAACAACTAAAGAAAACCCCCCAAAGACACAAAACTATGACATAATCAGCATGTTTATATAAGCATGGAGTGTAGGAAAGTAGCATGAAGTGTCCTTGGTACACTGTTCAAGGATAACCTGTTCACAGGCTCAGGTCCTGAGCTTACTCTTAGCCATGTCCACACAGTTGCCATCAGTTGGATGGCATAGCATCATTGGATTTTCACATCTGGGCTTTCCAAGACAGGGTTTTTCTGTATAGCCCTGGCTGTCCTGAAACTTGCTTTGTAGACCAAGGCAACCTTGAACTCACAGAGGTCCGCCCACCTCCGCCTCCCTTGTGCTGGGATCAAAAGCGTGAGACATCGTTGCCCTTTCATCAAGCCAGCATCGTCCAGTCATTTTCATTTTATATTATGAGTATGGTTATTCTAAGCACATGGATGCCTGTGTACCATTTGCATACTGGTGCCTATGGAGACCAAAAAGGGTGTCAGGTCCCCTGGAGTGAACAGATGGCTGCAAGCCACCACGTGATGCTAGGACCAAATCTGGGTCCTCTGCAAGAGCAGCCAGTGCTCTCAACAGCTACACCATCTCTCCAGCCGACTACAAGTTTTATTTTAGAGGCTAGCTTGTATTTGCTCCCCTTAAAAATTATAATCTTTTATTTTCTTCTTAGAGAAAACACATTTGGGAAATTCAAAAGAAGACATTTCTCTCAGGGACCTGGAGAGATGGTGCAGTGCTGAGGAGCATGTCATGTCCTGTTCTTTAAAAAATATTTTTATTTTTTTATTATTTTTAATTGTGTGTAGGTGCATGTGTGTGTATGTGCACATGATGAAGGTGTTCTTGGAAGCCACAGGCTTCAGATCTCCTGGAACTGAAGTTATAGGCAGTTGTGAGGTACCTGACAGGTCAACAAAGCAAGTTCCAGGACAGCCAGGGCTATCAGATAAACCCTGTTTCTGAAAAACCTAGATACAGACAGACAGACAGACAGACAGACAGATAATAGATAGGTAGACAGACAGGCAAACAGATAAAATGCAGACATGGGTTCTAGGAACCAAACTCATACTCTCTGGAAGAGCAGCAAATGTTCTTCGCTGCTGAGCCTATCTATCTCCAGTCCCACTGGCTGTTCTTGCAGAGGACCCAGGTTCGATTCTCAGCACCTACAACATGCCATCTTACAAAGGTCTGTAACTCTAGTTCCAGGTGATCCAATAGACTTTTCTGGCCTCCACAGGCATTAGGCATGCAGACGGTGGGCACTTGCATACATACATACATGTATACATATAAGTGCAGGCAAAACACTCACTTATACATAATAAATAAACAAATAAATAAACAATCTTTAAAAAAAGTAACTTCTGATAAGTGTGCTGGAGAGTTGGCTCAGAGGTTAAGAGCACCGACTGCTCTTCCAGAGGTTCTGAGTTCAATTCCCAGCAACCACATGGTGGCTCACAACCATCTGTAATGAAATCCGGTGCCCTCTTCTGGTGCGTCTGAAAGCAGCTACAGTTTACTACTCATCACATACATAAAATTCAATAAATCTTTAAAAAAAAAAACTTCTGATAAAAGAGAAATTGTTGATTATAGTAAGCATAAGTTACTTAATATGAGGAAAGCCACCTTTGGTTTGGTCTGCACTGTATTACATATCCTATGCCATAGTCATAAGAGTTCTGACTCTATCAGGTGCTTTTACCATTTATTTTACTGGGCACAGGGACTCATGTTTTATAAGCTGTCCTCCAACTTCTATATTGAAGGATGAGTTAGATCTCTCTTCCTCCTGCCTCTGCCTCCAGAGGGCTGAGATGACAGATGAGCATAGCACTTGCCATCCTACAATAAAGGGGATCGCCTGACTTGAGGCTTCCACTTCTTGATGGATAACCAAGTGCTGTACCAACCAAGCTACAGCCCCAGCCCGAAGGCTGCTACTGCCACTAGTTCTCTCATCCTGTGGTTCTGTCTGGACAGAGTTTTATTTTTGTTTTTTATTTATTTTTTTCCAAGATTTATTTATTTATTTTATGTGAGCACACTGTAACTGTCTTCAGACACACCAGAAGAGGGCATCAGATCTTAGCCACCGTGTGGTTGCTGGGAATTGAACTCAGGACCTCTGGAAGAGCAGTCAGTGCTCTTAACTGCTGAGTCATCTCTCCAGTCCTTATTTTTATTTTTAAACATATGTTTGTATGTCTATGTTTATATACAAGTGCTCTCAACTGCTGAGCCATCTCTCCAGCCTCAAGTCTCCTACTCTTCTTTTAAATGTAAGTCCGGTATCAGTTGCTGGTGTGGGCTTCAATTCCAAAGGTCTCTCATTCAAAAAAAAGTCTAGAAAAGAGCTGTGATGGTTTGTACACGCTTAGCCCAGGGAGTGGCACTATTAGAAGGTGTGGCCTTGTTGGAGTAGGTGTGTCACTGTGGGTGTGGGCTTTAAGGGAGTGGCACTATTAGAAGGTGTGGCCTTGATGGAGTAGGTGTGTCACTGTGGGTGTGGGCTTTAAGACCCTCAATCCAGCTGCCTGGAAGTCAGTCATCTGCTAGCAGCCTTCAGATAAAGCTGTAGAACTCTCAGCTCCTCCTGCACCATAATAATGGACTGATCCTCTGAACCTGTAAGCCAGGCCCAATTAAATGCTTTCCTTATAAGAGTTGCCTTGGGCTGGGAAGTGGTAGCTCACACCTTTAATCCCAGCATTTAGGAGGCAGAAGCAGGCAGATTTCTGAGTTCGAGGCCAGCCTGTTCTACAGAGTGAGTTCCAGGACAACAGCCAGGGCTACACAGAGAAACTCTATCTTGAAAAACCAAAAAAAGTTGCCTTGGTCATGGTTTCTGTTCACAGCAGTAAAACCCTAACTAAGACAAGAGCAAAGATAAACCCTATATGGGTCAGCAGAAACCTAGTGACATGATATAATCACCATTGTAAAATAAACCATAAGTCATATTTTATGGGGTTGTTACAGTAATCTAGTACATTGTAGAAAAGAGATTTCTTGCTCCTAGACAGCACATAAAACCATAAAATACACCCGGGTACTAATAATTACAGTTTCCGATATCTTAAAATATGAACAAGTCCTAGATTGTTATGTGGTTCATTACTGGAAATGAAAATCTGCTCAAACAAATTCTCAGTGTTCTATAAACTAACCTGGCTCTGAGCAAGACTGAGTTATAGAGAAGCGCTCACACTATCCAGTGGTTCTTGATAGGTTATTTCTCCACCACCAGTGAAACGAGCTAATTTAAACCAAACTAGATTATATTCAAGGCGGGTTTGTTGGGAAGCCCCTCTTGGGTTGGAGAGGTCACTGGCCCCAAGGACCAAGGACAGGGGACCAAGTCGCCATGGGGAAAAGAAGGGGATAGGGTCTGAAATATTCAGGGTGGAGAGCAGGGTACACCAGATAGGAACTGAGAGATGCCAGGAGAACCTGGAAGCTAGGCCTGCCTTGGTATGTAAGCCGTGCGCCTCGGTCCCTTGTTCTAAGGGAAAGCAAACTGCCTAGGCCTGCTTTGGTATGTAAGACGTGCACCAAGGGAAAGCAAACTGCCTGAGCTGCTCTTCTCACAGCCTCCATCCAGATCCTGCAGCTCAAAGGGTCACTGGCCCATTTACATTTCCTGCCTGTAATCTTCGCAAAGCACTTGCCAGGAAGAGGGTGATGAAGGAATTCCCCACAGAGTAGAAAAAGGCGTGATAGAGGAGGAGAAGGGAGGGGCAGCCACAGCAAGCATTTGGGTGAATGCTCTGGCAAAGAGACTGGAGATCTGTTTAACCTCTGACCAGATTTGAAAATAAGGAGTTTGGGAATCCTGGATTTGGACGGCAAAGGAAGTAAGACTTCCCTCAAAGATGCCGGAATGTCCTGAGTATCTTCGTTCACTGTGCTACAGGAGAGTAAAAAAAACAGACCAAACCAACCAAACAAAAAACAAAGCAAAGTACCAGAGCAACACATCTGCCATCCAGGCCAAGTCTGCTGCCCTGGGCTCCTCCAAAGATGCTCAGGACCTGGCACCCTGCCTGACTTAGGCCATATCCTCAGACAGTGGCTGAGCTCACATCCGTTGGAGCATCTCTCTTTAAACTTAGGATAAGTGACTACTAAAAATGATTATCAAGGAGCTGGAGCGATGGCTCAGCAGTTAAGAGATCCTGAGTTCACTTCCCAGCCACCACATGGTGTCTCACAACCATCTGTAGTGGGATCTGGGACGCAGGTGTACATGCGGATACAGCACTCATATACACAAAATAAATAATTAAAAAAAAAAAAACGCTTATCAAGGGTTGGAAGAGATGGCTCAGCAGTTAGGACCCTGGTTCAATTCCCAACACCCACATAGCAGTTGACACCTGTTTGTAACTCCAGTTCCAGGGGAGCTGGCACCCTCACATAGCCATAAATACAGGCAAAACACCAATGCACATTAAAAATAAATTAATCTAAAAAATGTTTAAAAACAAACAAAAAATGGTTAAAATCCCCCAGTGGTTTCACTGCAGTTGGAATGGCTGACCTGAGGAACTGAGGAAGGAGAGGTATCTCTTAAGGGGCAGGGGCCATCTGCCTCTGGTTTCACACGTGACTTACTCAGTAGGAGCAGCTGCAAGACTGACAGGACCATAAACATCCAGATGATGGGTTATACTTCTAAAATGTTTAAAATTTAGCTCCTGCCTAGCATATTTGTACAGTCTCAAATCTCAGGTAGGACCACTTCAAGGTCAGCCTGGTCTATACAGTGTTTTCCAGACCAGCATGTGGTGTACATATAGACATGCAATCAAAACACTCATACAAATAAAAATAAAATAAATATTTAAAAGTGAAAACAAGCAGGGGCAGTGGTGGCGCATGCCTTTAATCCCAGCACTTGGGAGGCAGAGGCAGGTGGATTTCTGAGTTGGAGGCCAGCCTGGTTTACAAAGTGAGTTCCAGGACAGCCAAGGCTATACAGAGAAACCCCATCTCAAAAAAACAAAATAAATAAATAAAATAAATAAAATTTTTAAGTAATTTCCTATTACATCCCTGATGCAGATAACTCAGGTTTAGAAATCAACTTTGGAGGAATACTCATGAGCTGTGTGTTAGAGGACAGGTGATTCCTCCGGCCTGCCTCAGGGACCTAGCAATTGCTTATGTTATGGCCTGACACCTCCAGGTGGGACAGGTGTGTGAAGCTGGATAAAAAGATTGCCAGTCACCCCAGGCCCCACCCCAGGCCCCAATCTCTGTTCCTGGCATTCTGTCTCTTTCTTCCTCTCTCCTCTCTCTCTCTCTCTCTGTATCTGTCTGTCTGTCTCTTCTCTCAGTCTCTGTCTCTCCCCCGTGTGTGTGTGTAAATAGTGTGCTCCCCGGTGGTGGTGTAGGCCTTTAATCCCAGCACTTGGGAGGCAGAGACAGGCAGATTTCTGAGTTCGAGGCCAGCCTGGTCTACAGAGTGAGTTCCAGCCAAGGCTACACACAGAAACCCTGTCTTGGAAAAACCAAAAAAACAAAACAAAACAAAACAAAACAAAACAAAACAAAAGTAAATAGTGTGCTCTTGCTGAGAGAAGATGCTCTCCCCATCTATCTGCCTGTCTACATGTCCACTCATCTACCTCTATCTCTTCCCTGGTCCTCACTCCTCTCCCTTCCCCCAATAACCCTTTCACACCAGTTCTGTGTGGCATCATTACTCAGTGGCACACCTTGGCATGGGACTGCTATAAAGGTACTCCCTCCCACTCGCAGCATTATATTTCACAACAATGTGCAAATATGCTACATCCTGCAGGGCTCTGTCCTGGAAACCTGACTGAGTCAACACAGAAGTGAAGAAATCGCAGACAGTGGAAGAAACAACAGACATACAGGGAGAAAAGCTGGGGTCATACGGGCTTTGCTTGCTGATGGAGGACACCTACTACATGACTTGGAAAAACTGCACACTTTCTCTGTGGGATACAAAGAGGAAGGATTAGCTGGTCTCCATGGGACGCCTCTGTAGCACAGCCTACTACAAGACTTTCTGTACACTGGCTTTAGCAAAAGGTCAGTTGTTCCTCAACACTTGCCAGAGAAGGCTCTTTCCATGGGCTGAGACATAGTGCCCTTGTCAACGATAACATTCTCTCAGGACTTCATCTGCTCCCCACATAGATTTATACTCATTTCAGCATTGCTTCTCTCTCTCTCTCTCTCTCTCTCTCTCTCTCTCTCTCTCTCTCTCTCACACTCACACACACACACACACACACACACACACACACACACACACACCTTCTCACGTGAAAGAAGTTGTAAGAAGTTGACAGGCTGGGCTGTGGTTGTACATGCCTTTAATCCCGCACAATTCCGGAGGCAGAGGCAGACAGATCTCTGTGAGTTCTATGATCATTTCTGATTGTTCTGTTAAGCTATATATACTGCTTTAGTTTGTTTTCTTCCAAAACGTTGGTTGAGAGAGTCCGGGAGGTAGCTCAGTCAGGGAAGTACTTGCTGCACAAGAACGAGGACCCAGCTGGGTGGTGCTGGTGGTGGCTGTGGTGGCAGTGCTTGCCTTTAATCCCAGCATTTGGGAGGTGGAGGCACTTCAAGGCCAGCCTAGTTCCCAAAAGAACAATTGAGGACCTGAGTTTGGACCTCCTACGGAATAAATAAATAGTTCTGTAGGTAGGTAGGTTTTGGCCCCAGGACTAAGGGACTGAGGTTTATTTTACACATCAAAGCAGACCTGGTCTCCAGGTTCTTCCAGCAACCCTCCGTTCCTACCTGGTATATCCGGCCTCCAACTCTGAACTTTCCAAACCAGGGGCTGGGCTGCCCTTCTCCCAGAGACTCCTCCCTATGCAATCCAGATAATTTGTGCGCTCCCTCTCACCCTTCCCCTTTCTCTCTTTCCCTCTCCTTCGCCTTCTCTCTCTTCCAAGCACACCCTTTATCTCTTTCTCTCCGAACCCCTGAATCCCCATGGTGACTTCCCTGGCCTCGGTCCTTGGGGTCAGTGAACTCACCTGAGAGCACTTTCCCAATAAACCTGTCTTTAATATATCCTAATCTGGCTTAAATTGGTTTATTTCACCGCCCGCAGAGAAATAAGTTATCAGGTAGATAGTGAGGTAGGGAGGTAGACAGACAGACAGACAGAATGTTGCACTATACAGTGCCTGAGACAGGCGGATTGCTGGATTGTCCCGCCAGTCTAGCTGAACCGCTGCGACTAGCTCGAGGGTATCCAACGCCCTCTTCTGGCCTCCACTGGCACTGCATCCAATGTTCACCAAGTCCGCTCTTTTACACATCTGCACACACAAATAATTAAAAATAAAATGTAAACATTTGTTTTCAAGACAGTTTCTCCATAAAGCCCCGGCTGTCCTGGAACTTACTCTGTAGACCAGGCTAGTCTCGAACTTAGAAAATCATCTGCCTTTGCCTCCCGAGTGCTGGAATTATAAAGGTGTGTGCCACCAATACCAGCTAAAATCCTTTAAACACAAAAGAGTGAGCCAGTAGTTGGCAGTGTGACTCAGTGGTGGAGCATTTGCCTAGCAATAATGAGGACAGAAATTGTGGTCTATCTGTAAAGTAATATCCTATTCAGCAATCAACATCTATTAACATATATGAAAGAAGCCATGCACTAAATAAGTTCTTATTGTATAATTTCATTTATTTAACATTCTAAAATGTTTAAAAACATCTATTTCTGGGCATTGTGGTGTATGCCTTTAATCCTAGCACTTGGGAAGCAGAGCAGGTGGATCTCTGTGAGTTGGAGGCCATCCTGGTCTACAAAGCAAGCCTCAGGTCTTATTATTGAAACTGGAAGAGGAGTCCAAGTTCAAGTTCTGAAGCCAAAATGACTATGAGAACCTCTCACTGAACTTTTAGGAATCCCAGGAGGGCTCCCAGGTTCCACACGGGGTGGTAGTAATGGGGATTGAGGTCAATTGCATCTGACCTATGAAGAGAAGGGAAACTTCTTTCGATACAATCGGCCTCTGTACCCTCCAGTGGGCACAGTTTCCAACTGCAGGATCTGGAACTCTCCGCTTGTTGCCAGCAACAAACCTAGAAAGAAGCCCCCAGGCCCCACTGAGATGTCAAATTCACTTAAACTTCTCCCATTGCTTCGGCCTTCTCTAGTACTGAGCTCCCCATTCAGTGCAGATCCAAAGGCCAGCAATCACTTTTGGCAAATACCTCCTTTCCTTTATGTTTTTCTCTCCACTGCATTTTCTTGACAGAACTTCAACTCTGGTGTGGTCATCTTCTCAGAGCCTGGCTTTCTCTCACAAACCTAACACGCCTCCACATAAACTCCTACGGGAGTGAACTGGCCCACTTTCCCATCAGACGCCACCTCCTCCATCTGTGACCTAGATCCCATTCCCTCTTGTCTTTTCAGGTCTTTGCTCCTTAAATTAACGTATATATATACATACATGCACACACGGTCAGAGGCAGTGCTGCACACAGTTGCACAACTAGAAATCAACTAGAAATCTTCCAAACATTCACCAATAAAAGGGATGTTAAATAAATTGTGGTGTATGAACATTTTCTGAACAAAATATGGAAAAGAAAAAGTGAGCCTGAACAAAAACCATACACCCTGGTGCACAAAGGTCAGAGGCGAGTGCTATCAGCTGTGGGGAGGTGGTGGTGCGTGTCTTCAGGTTCGGGTTCTTCTGGGGGTGGCTGGCAGAGACAGGTCCAGCTCTGTGAGTTCCAGGCAAGCCTAGACTACATAGTAAGTTCCAGGACAGTCACATCTCCATAGTAAGACCCATGTAAAAAACATGAAACAAATGAACAAAAGAAACAAAACAGGAAGAACCCCCCCCCCCCATAAAACAACACAAAGTAACAAAATAAAACACAAAGGACATTGAGCGGGAGAGTAGCTCAGTGGTTAAGACCACTTGCTGCTCTTGTAAAGGGCAGGGTTCAGTTCCCAGCACCCATATGGTAGCCTATAACTGCTGGGAACTCCTGCTTCAAGGGAATTCCAGGCCTTCTTCTGGCTTCCTTGGGCACCTGTATGTACATGACACATGTACAGGCAAACATACATGTACACATAAAAACAAACAAACAAACAAAAAAAGAACAAAGAAACAAAGAGAGGCTTGAGAGATTGCTGAGGTTTACAGAGCACGTTTTCCTCTTCCAGAGGATCCTTCATTCTGGTCCTGGCATCCACAGGGTGATATCTATCTATCTATCTATCTATCTATCTATCTATCTATCTATCTATCAATCTATCAATCATACATGCATAAACATGGTCAGAGACAGTGCCTATAGCCCCAGTTCTGGGAGATACAATGCCCTCTTCTGGCCTCTTTGGGCACTGCACAAACATTATTCACATACACAGGTGCAAAACTCCTCATACACATAAAAAAAATCTTTAAAAATAATATAAAAATGTGAAGAAAGCAAGTGATAGTGAATAAAATATAATTTGTATATATATATTTGTATACATATATTCCTAAACTATTTTCAGAAGGAGTGATAAATGGGGGCCGGAGAGACAGCTCATTCATTAATAACATGTACTGTCCTGCAGAGTTCCATTCCGTTCTCAGCACCCACAAAAGACAGCTCACAAATACCTGCGACTACAACTCCAGGGGATCCCACACCGCGGGTCTCCCTGGGCACCTAAATCCATGTGCACATGCCCATACACAGATACACAATTAATATTAAACATGAAAAGTAAAAATTCAAGCCAGGCAGTGGTGGCACATGCCTTTAATCCCAGCACTTGGGAGGCAGGGGCAGACAGATCTCTGAGTTCGAGGCCAGCCTGGTCTACAGAGTGAGTTCCAGGACAGCCAGGGCTGCACAGAGAAACCCTGTCTCAAAACCAACGCCCCCCCACCCCGCCAAAAAAAAAAAAAAGAAAGAAAGAAAAAGTAAAAATTCTGGGTACAGTGATGAATGAACACCTTTAATCTCAGCAGGATAGCCTGAGCTATGTGGTAATATTCTGTTTAAAAAAAAGAAGGAAGGAAGGAAGGAAAGAAGAAAGAGTGAAAGAAAGAAAGAGAGAGAGAGAAAGAAAGGAAGGAAGAAAGAAAGGAAGAAAGAAAGAAAGAAAGAAAGAAAGAAAGAAAGGGGGCTAGAGAGATGGCTCAGCAGTTAAGAGTCTTAGCAGTTAAGATGTCTGCTCTTCCTGCCGGGCATGGTGGCTCACGCCTTTGATCCCAGCACTTGGAAGGCAGAGGCAGGCAGATTTCAGAGTTCAAGGCCAGCCTGCTCTACAGAGTGAGTCCAGGACAGCCAGGGCTACACAGAGAAACCCTGTCTCGAAAACACCAAAAAAAAAAAAAAAAAAAAAAAAAAAAAAAAAAAGATGTCTGCTCTTCCAAAGGTCCTGAGTTCATTTCCAAGCAACCACATGGTGACTCACAAGCATCTGTAATGGGATCTGATGCCCTCTTCTGGCATACAGGTGTACGGTACATACAGACAGAGAACTCAAAATAAATAAATTTAAAAAAAAAAAGAAAAAAGTAAGAAAGAGAAAGAGAGGAAGAAAAGAAAGAAAATAGCATTTGTAGATGAGGTATGAGGGAATGGGAAAGATTCAAACATAGTCAGACGAAAACATTAACTAGGTGTCAGGTTGGATGATATGTCATGATGCTTTCTTTTTGTTTTGAAAATTACATTTGTTAATTTAATTTTCAAATAATAAAATTATTTGTAATGTTCTGTTTTGTTTTTTTTGAGATAGGGTTTCTCTGTATAACCCTGGCTATACTGGAACTTACTCTGTAGACCAGGCTGGCCTGGAACTCAGAGATCTGCCTGCCTCTGCCTCCCAAGTGCTGGGATTAAAGGTGTGCATTGCCACCAGACAGCTATAAAATTATTCTTATAACAATAGAATCACATTTTATTTATTTCCATTTATTTATTTAAGTGTGATTATGTGTGTGTTTGTGCTTGTATGCCACAGCATGCCTGGCACACAAGTAAGTGGATGACTTGTGGAAGTTGGTTTTCTCCTTCTATTCTTAGGCTCAAGGGATCAAACTCAGGTCACAGGCAAGTGCCCTTCAGTATTGAGTTGTCTTTCTGGTCCTTCCTCCACTTTTTCCCTCTTTCTTTCTTTCTTTCTTTCTTTCTTTCTTTCCTTGTGATGCTCGGAGTTGAACCCAGGTTTTTTGAGGGGTAGACAAACATTCTACTACTTAGCTATAGCTATGGCTCCATAGAACATATTTTGTAATATTTTGTATGTATCAAATATTACATTAAAATAAAAAAAAGAATAAAAATATTTTTAAGGGGGGGGCTGGAGAGATAGCTCAGAAGTTAGGAGCACTGGTTCTTCTTCCAGAAGTCCTGAGTTCAATTCCCAGCAACCACAGGGTGGTTCATGGCCATCTAAAATGAGATTTGGTTCCCCTTTCTGGCCTGCAGGCATACATGCAGGCAGAACACTGTGTATATGATAGATAAATAAATCAAAAATATTTTTAAAGTTCTAAAATGTATTTATTTTATGTGTACGAATTTTTCTCTGCATGAATGTCTGTGTACCCAACATGTGTCTCTGGTGTCTGAGTAGACCAGAAGAGGGCAGCAGATCTCGGGAAACGAATTACAGATGATTGTATATTACCACATAGGTTCTGGGAACTCAACTCTACTTCTCTGGAGAGCAGTAAGTGCTCTTAACTATGGAGCCACCTTTTTGGCTGTATTTTTTAAAGTTTTAAAAGTTGTAGTATCCTTGTGTGGTGATGGTGGAGGTGGTGGTACACGCCTTTAATCTGAGCACTTGGGAGGCAGGGGCAAGCAGATCTGAGTTCGAGGCCAGCCTGGTCTACAGAGTGAGTTCCAGGACAGCCAGGGCTACACAGAGAAACTCTTGTCTTGAAAAAAATTTACGTCACCAACCAACCAAACAATCAATTAACCAATTGTATGTTTGTGTTTGTTCCTGTGTGTTCCTGTATGTGTGTGTGTGTGTGTGTGTGTGTGTGTGTGTGCGCGTGCTCCTGTGTGTGTGTGTGTGCTCCTGTGTGTGTGTGTGTGTGTGTGTGTGTGTGTGTGTGTGTTTTGTGGTCCACATGTAGAGGTCAAAGAACAACTTTCAGAAGTGTGTTCTCTCCTTTCACTTAGTGGGTTCCCAGGATTGAGCACAGTCAGGTGACTCATGCTGCTTTTATCTGCTAAGGGATTGCTCCTGTCCTAATTACTACTTTTTGTTTTGTTTTGTTTTGTTTTTCAGACAGAGTTTCTCTGTATAGCCCTGGCTGTCCTGGAACTCACTCTGTAGACCAGGCTTGCCTCGAACTCAGAAATCCACCTGCCTCTGCCTCCCAAGTGCTGGGATTAAAGGCAAGTGCCACAACTGCCCGGTTCACAATCTCTCTCTCTCTCTCTCTCTCTCTCTCTCTCTTTTTTTTTCGAGACAGGTTTTCTCTGTATAGCTCTGGCTGTCCTAGAACTCACTCTGTAGACCAGGCAGGCCTCGAACTCAGAAATCCGCCTGCCTCTGCCTTCCAAGTGCTGGGATTAAAGGTGTGTATCACCACCGCCTGGCCACAATCTCATTTTTTAAAAAGACTTCTTTTATATTTATGGCTTTGTATGTAATACATATATATACATGTATAACATACATACCCATACATAAATAAACCACATATCCATCTATACATACCCATAACTACATAAATAAACCATACATATTTACATACATATCCACACATATATAAACCTACATAAATACAAAAACCATAATATACATACATAAATACACAGAGTGCTTGGTCTTCCGGAGGTCAGAAGAGGCCTCAGATACCCTGGAATTATGTACATGGCTGTGTGCCACTATGTGAGTGCACTTGAGTCACCTGTATGAGGAACGTGCTTAAGCCATCTGCATCTCTCTGGCATCTTTTTTTTTTTTTTTTTTTCCTTTTTTTGAGACTGTACCTGGAGTTCATCAGTTTAGCTTAGAATGGCTAGCCAGCTGGAGGAATCCTATTTTTGCCTTCCCAGAACTGGGATTATGGGCAACATCAAGCTGTTTTTTAACCTGGGTAATGGAGATCTGAATTGAGGTCATCATGCAATGTGGGGAAGTCCTTTACCCTCTGAGAGATCTCCCCAGCCCTGAACTCCTTTTTTGCTGTTTTGAAACAATGTCTCACAGTGTAGTACTGGATGACCTGGAACTTGCCTTGTAGACCTGGACTTGAACTTCCAGGGATCTGCCTGCGATGAAAGGTATGCACTGGATTCAATACTTTTAAAGAAAACAGGGAACCTTTTTTTTTTTTTTTGAAATCTATCTATTCCTTTTTTTTTTTTTCTTTTTTTTTTTCTTTTTTTCCTTTTTTAAGATTTTTTTTTTTTTTTTTTTTTTTTTTTTTTTACGTAGATACTGTAGCTGTCTTCAGACACCAGAAGAGGGTGTCAGATCCCATTACAGATGGTTGTGAGCCACCATGTGGTTGCTGGATTTTGAACTCAGGACCTCAGGAAGAAGAGTCAGTGCTCTTAACCACTGAGCCATCTCTCCAGCCCTTGACACATTTCTTTGGGTCTACACTTCTACAATCTTTTCCTCATATCTTTATTTAATTAACAAAATTCACAGTCATGACATTTTGCTATTCTGAAGCAAATGCAGTAATTTCCTAGCCAATGTCGTCTGACCCTACGTTTTACTCCTCTATAAATCAGTTTTCTTTTCTCTTTCTTTCCCTTTCTTTCTTCCTTCCTTCCTTCCTTTCTTCCTTTCCTTCTTTCTTTCTCTCTCTTTTTTTTTTTTTTGTAGACGCAGGAACCTGTGGGGATCCTCCTACCTTAGCCTCTGAGTGCTGGGACTCCAGACGTGCAAAGTTACGCCTGGTTTCCATCCATCGTTTTCTAAACCCAGAGACTTGTTTCTGAAGCTAATGAAGAGCCTAGAGACTTTCTGCTGTAGAAGACGCTCGGGGTGGGAAGGCGGGCTTCCGCGCGCCGTAGGCGGGGCTCAGACCCTTAGGTCCCGCCCACGCCTCTTGCGTCCCCTTGGCGCCAAATTTCCCAGCTTCTCTCCGGGAGCGAAGTCCCGAGTCTCGCGAGAAGCGTTGTTGGCGCGCTTGGCGGCGGCCGCCGTTTGGGTGAGGTGAGACCTGTTTCTGTGTGGGCAGCTTTGGAAGTAGAGTCCGCGCTGCAAGCCCGGCGCGGGGCGCGGGGAATGGGAAATGGGGTCTCACCCTGGAGCTAGGCGGAAGCGGAGCGGGTGGGAGGCGTCAGAGGATGGCGGGCCTGCACCGGAGGCGGCGCCTTCACCGCGCGCACCGACCTGCGCCAAGCGTCGGAACTGAGAATGTGGGGTGGACTAGATGAGAAGCAGGCTCGAGAGGACGGAAGGGAGACGTGAGATTTCCAGGGCTGGCACCGACGGTGGGACATGACTTAGGATGGTAGGGCTTCCGTTAGGGTGAGGAGCATCTGTTTTGACAACTAGGAAAAGATTGTACGTTGGACACAGGTCTGGCAAGGGATTGTGGATCGGATGCTGAATTTGTTATTCATACTGCTCTGGGAGTGTGAGGACCCCAGCAGGGGGAAAGAGACATACTCGTTAGTGTCTAAAACGGTGTGTGACAGTTGTCAAAGAGAGAAGGAAGCGCAGTGAACATCTGATTCTTTACAAATACTAAGAGAAACCAGTTTACTGATAAGCCCCCACCTCGTGCTTTACTTGGTTATTTGCTGGTTATTGTAGTGTTAAGTCCTGTTTTCAAACCTCCCATTAAAATGGGACTGAATGTACTAACTAGATGTTTGGAGGTTTTGGGGTGCTTGTTTTGGATCTAGAATCCAGGCCAAGTGGTCTAAGGTGTAATCTACCCTTGCTTTTCAAATTTAATGAGTCATAAAACTTACTCAAAGACTTAGCCGTTTATTATCAGGAGCAGGCAGTTTGTTTTTATATATTTATGGTCACAGAAATTTAGAATTGGGGACAGCTAGTAAAGTAAATAAAGTGCTTGGTGAACAATCCTTACTGAGCTTGATCCCTGGCTCTCATGTAAAGGTGGAAGGAAAGAACAGACTCTACAGAGTCGTTTGCTGCTTTGTGGGCTCTTCTTTCTTCCACCCTTCTCTACCCTTAATCTACCCTTCCAGCCCCCTAAAAGAGAGAGAAGGATAGGGGGAAAGGGGGCAACATTATCATTAGCCTGCTGATGAGGGGTATCAAGTTCCTTGGGGCAAGTTTGATCTTCACCATGAAGATACGTAATTTTTGTTGTCTTTGCTCACCACTACTTAAGACCAACAGCAACCAATCAACCCTGGCCTTCATATACCCTCTGAAAAGTCCCCAGGATTCATAACTGCACATCGTTGCAGGAGTGCTCTGCAGTTAGCAGAATCACCCCCGTGTTAGAGCACTAGGCAAGTCATATCAGCTGCTGTGGACAGTCTGGAGCAGCTAATTCTCACACCAGGAATTAGGGGCTTTTTTTTTTTAAAGCCAAAATTCCAAAATTGTCATTATAGGTTGTTCTTTGACCTCCCCCATAGCACATAATGCACTCATATTCTACATACAACAAACATAAAGTAATAAATTTAAAACTTTTGGGGACGTTTTAGACATGTTCTGAGTATATCTTTAGTTGTTTTTGTTTTTCTTTTTTAAGTTTTTTTTTTTTTAAGATTTATTTATTTAAGTACACTGTAGCTGTCTTCAGACACACCAGAAGAGGGCGTCAGATCTCATTATGGGTGGTTGTGAGCCACCATGTGGTTGCTGGGATTTGAGGTTGCTGGGATTTGAACTCATGACCTTCTAAAGATCAGTTCGTGCTCTTCCCCGCTGAGCCATCTCACCAGCCTTTTTTTTTTAAAACACTTGAGTACACTGTCACTGCCTTCAGACACACCAGAAGAGGGCATCGGTTTTCATTACAAATGGTTATGAACTACCATGTGGTTGCTAGGAATTGAACTTAGGACCTCTGGAAGAACAGTCAATGCTCTTAACCGCTGAGCCCATATTTTTAGTTTTTTTTCCCCCCCCCGAGACAGGGTTTCTCTGTATAGCCCTGGCTGGCTGTCCTGAAGCTCACTTTGTAGATCCGCCTGCCTGCCTCTGCCTCCCAAGTGCTGGGATTAAAGGCGTATGCCACCACTGCCTGGCCCTATTTTTAGTTTTAATTTAGGAAATTTTGGAGGATTAAGAGTGTGTTTTGTGGGAGATGTGTACAAATGTCAAAGCCCCTGAAGCAGTAGTTATAGGTATTAGTGAGCTATCCAGGTGTGGTGCTGGCAACTGAACTTAGGTACTCTACAAAAGCAATTTGTGTTCTTAACCACCCCCAGCCATCTTTCCAGCCTGAGATTTTTATTTCTAATTAAATATAATTAAATATAGTGGTTCTCATGTAGCGCAAGCTAGTCTGGGGTTGGCCCAGCCACATAGCTGAAGATAACAAATGTCTGATCCTCTTGTTTCTTCCTGAGGGCTGGGATTACAAGTCCATGCACTCCCCTCACCCCAGGGCAGTTTATAGGGTACTAGGAATTGAACTCAGGGCTTTGTGGATTCTAACTAAGCCCTCCATTAACAGCCTACATCTGTATTGTATGTTCCCTGTGTTTATAGAGAAGGACTTTTGCCCTGACTGGCTCCTGGTTCCTACTTTAGCCTCTTGAGTGTAAGGACTACAGTACATAGCACTGTTCCTGGCTTGAAATTCTTTTTAAATTCCTTTCCTCAGCAAATGTAGATTTGGGCACCTGTTGTGTATCAGGTTTTGGGACATAGTGGTGAAACAGCAAAGAGACCTACCTGATTTTTGTTATAAGAGAGCCACAATCAATATAGGAGATAAACATTAAATAAAGCCTATTTGAGAAATGATGATTCCTATAAAGCCTCTTCATGGTGCTGTTAATTCTTTTTTTTTTTTTTTTTTTTTTTTATGTATATGAGTACACTGTATCTGTCTTCGGACACACCAGAAGAGGGCATTAGATCTCATTACAGATGGTTGGGAGCCACCATGTGGTTTCTGGGATTTGAACTTAGAACCTCTGGAAGAGCCATCTCTCCAGCCCCCGCTGCTAATTCTTATAAGAGAATTCTGGGCCATCAAGATGACTTGTCAGGAAAAAATGCTTGCAGTACAAATCTAATGGTTTGAATTTAGTTCCAAGATGGTGAGAGAACTTCTGAAAGCTGTTGTTAGGCTTCCACGTGTACTCACACAGTGTTATTACCCAGTTTAGGGACATTTGAATGGTTGCTTTTCTCTAAGGTCTCTGGCTGGCCTTGGGATCTGTAACTAGGATGAGCTCTGTTCCTCCTGCCTCTGCCTTTGTGTTGGGATTGGAGGCTATGTAATCTCAGGCAACAGTTAGGATTTGAGAGAAATTAGGGGTCAGGGAAGAACTTTCAAAATGCATGTAATGTTAGTATTTGGGAAGTAGATGCAGGAGGATCAGGAGTTAGAAGCCAGTTTGGCCTATGTATAAGATCCTCTTTGAAAATACAAGAGTAGGACTTGGTGGGTGTAAGGGATTTACTGCTCTTGAAAAGGACCTGGGTTCTGTTCCCACCACCTACACTACCACTCAAGACTGCTTGTAACTCCAGTTTCTGGGGAATACATCACCTTTCCGCTTCTTTGAACATGTACACATGCATACTGTACAAATACACAGACAAACACAGGTAAAAATATCTTAGTGAGGTGGAGGTGGTGGTGAGATTTAATCCTAGAACTAGGGAGGCAAAGGCAGATTTCTGAGTTTGAGGCCAACCTGGTCTACAGAACAAGTTCAGGAAGATAAAGAGAAACCCTGGTTTTTTGGGGAAAAAAACAACAAAAACCCAAATAAAAAACAAATTTGTATTTGAAAAACAAAACAAAACAAAAAACCAAACCACCTTTGTATGAAACAAATAAATATCAGGTTCTTGACAGTGGAAATGGCTTTCAAGGAGTTTAAAAAGAGAGAGTGAGGGAGTATTAAGTGAAGTTGGCATTACATAAATTTTATTCTTTTTTTAAACAGTCTTATGGTCCAGTCCAGCTTTGAACTGCTCTGTAGCCAAGACTGCCCTTGAGCTCCTAATTTCCTTTTAAATGCTGGGATTACAGGTGCCACTATGCCTGTCAAAAATTATATTAAGATCTATGTATTTTAAAGCCTATTTTTCCCTTCTGAAATTTTTTTTTTCTTTTTTTGAGACCATGTCTTTCAAACTGTCCTGGACCATGCTATATAGACTATACTGCCTCAACTCAGATCTGCCTGCCTCTGCCTTTTGAGTGCTGGGATTAACATGTTTACATCACATTCAGCTACATTGAATTTCTTTTTTTTTAAAGATTTATTTATTTATTATATGTAAGTACACTTCAGACATTTCAGAAGAGGGCGTCAGATCTCATTATGGATGGTTGTGAGCCACCATGTGGTTGCTAGGATCTGAACTCAGGACCTTTGGAAGACCAGTCAGTGCTCTTAACCGCTGAGCCATCTCACCAGCCTCTATTTTGGATTTCTTAAACTGAATTTTAGTATGATGTCAGCTTTACATTTTCAAAAGCTTAGCCAGCTGTAGTGAGAATTCATTGAAAGAGGCAGAAGCGAATGGAAATAATGGTGTGTTTGAAACAAGAAGTGTTGTGAAGTGGTTATAGAGTTAAGGAGAAATATTAAAGGAATATTTAGGAAATTAAATGGACAGGTTATGTTGAATATAGGGAAGAAGTGTCAAAGATGACTTGTCTTTAACTTGAATGGCTTGATGGGTGTCACTGATTGAATCGAGAGTATGTAGAAATTCAATTTTGTAGCCAGGTGGTGGCAGCAGTAGCAACAGCGCACACCTTTGATCCTAGTACTAAGGAGACAGGCAGACTGATCTCTGAGTTTGAGGCCAACCTGGTGTACAGATCAAGTTCCAGGATAGACAGACAGACAGACAGGGCTACACAGAGAAACCTTGTCTCTAACTACCCCTTCCGGACCACAAGAAAAGATTTTAATTTTCTATATGAGTTAATAAATGCTCTTGACAGTTGAAAGCTGCAAAATGGACAACAGGGATCTGCAGTCCCAAAATATGGTCTAGGTTGGAAGAATCAAAATTAATAAATCTGGAGGCTGGAGAGATAGATGGTTCAGTGTTTAAGAGCATTGGCTTAACCTCTTAACAGAGGACCTGGGTTTGATTCCCACCTAAAACTGTCTCTGTAACTTGAATTCCAGTGATATAATGTCTTCTGGTCTTCACAGGCACTGTATGCATGTGGTACACAGATATACATGTATGCAAAACACCCATGTACACAAACATTAAAAAACATGTAGTCATTTAGTGGTAGGGTCTACATTCAGTTCTGATTAGTCATTTTCCTTCATACTTACTATCTTCTACTTTTAAAATGTCTACTTGTATGACATTCCAGGACAGCCAGGACTACACAGAGAAACCCTGTCTCGAAAAAAACCAAAAAAAAAAAAAAAAAAAAAAGTATGACTTTGAAATGTGGTTTAAGTGATTGTAACATAGCTTGGCTGGATAAAAATAACTTTTTTTTTCTCCTGGAGGAAAAGATGTTAGAGCAAGAAGAAAATGGCTTGTTTGAAATACCAGATTATGAACATGTAGAGGATGAAACTTTTCCTCCCTTCCCACCTCCAGCCTCTCCAGAGAGAGATCCTGCAGAAGCTGAACCTGATGAAGGTCTGTATCAATAGTTCACAAAAGTATCCTTTGTTGGTTTGTTGTGGCTTTTTTTAAGCAGGATTTCTCCATATAGCTCAGTCTGTCCTGTAGACTCTGGAGATCCAACTGTATCTGCCTCCCAAGTGGTGCTAGGATTAAAGGTTTGAGATACCAAGCTTGGTGGTGGTTGTTGTTGCTTTTTTTTTTTTTTTTTTTTGGTTTTTTTTTTTTTTTGGTTTTTTGAGATAGGGGTTCTCTGTGTAGCCCTGGCTGTCCTGGAACTCACTCTGTACACCAGGCTGGCCTCAACTCAAGAGGCCACCTGCCTCTACCTCCCAAGTGCTGGGATTAAAGGCGTGAGCCACCACCGCCCGCCGTTGTTGTTGCTTTAAAGGTTTGTTTTTTTTTTTTTTTTTTTTTTTTTTTTTGTTTAATATCAGTTTACTGTGGCTGTCTTCAGACACCAAAAGAAGGCACCAGATCCCATTACAGATGGTTGTGAGCCACCATGTGGTTGCTGTGAATTGACCTCAGGCCCTCTGGAAGAACAGTCAGTGCTCTTAACAGCTGAGTGTTCTGAGCCATTTCTCCAGCCTTGTTTCTTGTTGTTGTTTTAAAGATTTATTTATTTATTTTTATGTATGTGAGTACACTGTCATTGTCTTCAGACACACCAGAAGAGGACTATGGATGGTTATGAGCCACCATGTGGGTGCTGGGAATTGAACTCAGGGCCTCTGAGAGAGCAGCCACTGCCCTTAACCTCTGAACCATCTCTCCAGCCCTGTTTGTTAGTTTTGTTTTGTTTTTAAACATTTTTTACTTATTTTATGTGTATGAGTACACTGTAGCTGTACAGATGGCTGTGAGCCATCATGTGGTTGCTGGGAATTGAACTCAGGACGGCCCCTCTTGCTCTGGCGTAATTCATTGTAGCTGTCTTCAGACGTACCAGAAGAGGGCATCAGATCTCATTTCGAGTGGTTATGAGCCACCATGTGGCTGCTGGGATCTGAACTCGACCTTCGGAAGAGCAGTCAGTGTTCTTACCCACTGAGCTATCTCACCAACCCTGTTTGTTAGTTTTTACGACAAGAGCTGACAGTGTATACCAGGCTAGCCTTGCTCTGGGAATCCTGTGGTAGCCTGCTGAAATGTCCCATATAGTTATCTGTCAGATTAGTTTAGAAATGATACATTTTGCAAATAAGGCTTGAATTAAAAAAAAAAAATTACTGGCTGGTTGGTGGTGGTACATTCCTTTCTTCAGTTCCAGCACTTGGGAGGCAGAGGCAGGAGGATCTCAGTGAGCTTAAGGCCAGCCTGGTCTAACAGCAAGTTCCAGGACAGCCAAAGCTACATAAAGAAACCCTGTCTCAAAAAACAAACCAACAAAAATAACTATACTTATCTATTTGTGTGTATCTGAGTGTATGTGTGCACACGGGTGCTACTATGTACATATGGCAATCAGAGGACAATTTTTAAGTACTAAATTTTGGTCTGTTTACTAGGATCAGGGAGTGGAGCACCTGTTCTGCCAAAGAGAACAGTTAAAAGGAATCTACCTAAGCTAGATGCTACAAGGTATGGGCATTTACTTTGATACATTTATAGATTTCTACACAGTGTTTTTCTTGTATTTTTATTTCTTTTTCTTTTTGCTCCCGCCCTGCTCACTCCAGCCCCGATTGCTCTGACTCTGCTCCTTCCCGGAGTTGAATGCTTAATATTTATTTAATTTATATATGTGAGTACAATGTCACTCTCTTCAGACACACCAGAAGAGGGCATCAGATCTCATTCTAGATGTTTGTGAGCCATGATGTGGTTCTGGGAATTGAACTCAAGAACCTCTGAGTTCAGTGCTCTTAACCACTGAGCCATCTCATTAGCCCTTTTCTTCTACTATTACCATTATTTGGTGGGTGATTTAGAGATCAGATAGAGTTCTGTAAAGATTTTTTTTCTCCTTTAAACATTTTCTTTTCTTTTTTTAAAAAAAAGATTTTATTTATTTATTTTATGTGTGTGAGTACACTGTATCTGTCTTCAGACATACCAGAAGAGGGCATCAGATCCCATTACAGGTGGTTGTGAGCCACCATGTGGTTGCTGGGAATTGAACTCAGGACCTCTGAAAGAGCAGTTGGTTCTCGTAACTGCTGAGCCATCTCTCTAGCCCCTTTTTATCTAATTCAGGAGGAAGTATTTTTTTTTTCCTTATGATCTTGGTTTTCATATGGCTAGAAATTCAAAATATATTTCTCTTCACAGATTGACTTCAGAGAGAGGGCTTCCAGCCTTAAGGCATGTGTTTGATAAGACGAAATTCAAGGGGAAAGGTCATGAGGTAAGAAATGTCAGATTGATCTTTATTTCTTAGCAATAGGCATTGATTGAATTTAGGGCAAGTGCTAGAACCTGTGCTAAACAATACTACTGGAGTACATCCCAGTCCTGGTTTACTTTAGACTTTTATTCATTCAAAAAAAAAATTGAGACAAAGTAGCATTATTCAGCCCTGACTAGCTGTGTTGGTCTTAATAAGAGTGCCATATATTTAAATGCTTCATCTTCAGGGAGTAGCAATATTAAAAAGGATTAGAAAGGTTGGGGAGGTGTGGCCTTGTTAAAAGAAGTGTGCCACTTGGGTGGGGCTTTGAGGTTTCAAAAGCCCATGCCAGGCCCAGTCTTGTTCTCTCTACCTATGGATCAGAATATAGCTCTCAGCTATTAGTCCAGTACATGCCACCATGCTCCCCACCATGATGATAATGGAATATAAGCCTTTGAAACTTAGTGAGAGAGACCCCCATTCCCACCCCACACACTCTTACATTCTTTCTTTTGTAAGAGTTACTTTTACCTTGGTCATGTGTCTCTTCAGCAATAGAACAGTGACCAATGCTCTAGCCCTGAACTCACAGATATCTATCTGCCTTTGTTTCCCAAGTGGTAGGATTAAAGGCTTGTATACCTCTCTTATTTTATTTTTTTATTTTTTATTTTTTATTTTTATTTTTTTTTTAATTTTTATTTATTATTATATGTAAGTACACTGTAGCTGTCTTCAGACACTCCAGAAGAGGGAGTCAGATCTCATTACGGATGGTTGTGAGCCACCATGTGGTTGCTGGGATTTGAACTTAGGACCTTCGGAAGAGCAGTCAGTACTCTTAACCCCTGAGCCATCTCTCCAGCCCACCTCTCTTATTTTAAAGGTTTTCTTTTTTCTTTTTTTTCTCTTTTTGGTTTTACATCTGTTACATATGTAAGAAATGGGCAGCTTGGTTTTCATGTAGGTTCCAAACAGCTGGAGCAGGGGCTATCCCAAAAGCTGTTGCCTGTACATAGAATATGTTCTTCTAGCTGGACTGCCTTGTCTGGCCTCAGTGGGAGAGGAAGCTCCTAGCTTTGCAGAGACTTGAAGTGCTAGGGTGAGGGGATACCTGTGGGGCTCAGGAGAAGGGGGAGGAGGAGAGGATAGATGGAGGAAGGATTGTGGGAGGGGTGAAAAGGAACGGGGCAGGGAGTGGGATGTAAAGTGAATAAGTAAAAAGATAATTAAAAACAGGAAAGTGAGATGAAAAAAATAACAGTGAAATTGGGTTGATTCTGTTCTTAAGAATCTATACTGTTGTTAATCATCACCTCTAGAGAAATAGCTTCAGTGAAATAGAAAGGGAACTTGGAAGAACTAAGAGAACATCTTGTGTAGTTTCATTTTTTTGCCCCTATGTTTAACATGGCTTTAGGAAAATTATGTCTGAGTCTCTTAGCCCAAATTTATAGCAATAACATTTACTTTGCTTTTTCTTTCTTTTTTCTTTTTTGGTTTTTCGAGACAGGATTTCTCTGTGCAGCTCTGGCTGTCCTAGAACTCACTTTAATGATGAAGCCGGACTTAAACTCAAGAGATCCACCTGCCTCTGCCTCCCAACTTGCTGGGATTAAAGGCATGCGCCACCACCACCTTAAAGAGTCATTTTTAAGGTTCATGAGAATTTACACTGTTTCTACTAATCATATGTGTCTCTAAGATATGGCATAATGTCTAGTTCTATTCTTGTTTATTTTGAACTTAATTTGAACTAATTTTGAACTTAAAATGAATTCTATGTGTTTGTGGGCTTGTGTATGGGTTCAGATGCTTTCAAAGGCCCAAAGAATGAAGTGTTTGTTTTCTTGGCATTAGAATTAGAAGCATTTTTGAGATGTCTGATGTGGGTGCTGGAAACTGAATTCAGTCCTGTATGTGTTCTCTCTCTCTCTCTCTTTCTCTTTTTCTTTTCTTTTCTTTTTTTTTTTTTTTTTTTTTTTTTTGGAGATGGGTTTTTTTGTGGACCAGGCTGCCTTGAACTCCCAGAAATCTACTTGTCTCTGCCTCCTCTGAGTGCTGGGATTAAAAGGTATGCGCCACTGTGCTGTCTAGTCAGCGTTAAGTTACAGTACCAGCTAACATGTGAGTGTTGACTTTGTCAGGTGCTTCTCTTGTTTTAACTCTCACAATGAGCCTGTGAGTATATATTGTTTTATACTTGAAGAAATAGTCTAAGCAGTTTGTATTTAAATCTATCTTTTCTTTTCCAGGTTCTGTGCTTTTAATCATTCTCCTAGTTTATATGATTGCTAAGTGAAAAATGAGATATTTTTACAGTAAAGGCAGTAATTTATAACTTGCTAGTTAAGCTTATCGAACTTGTTTTTTTTTTTTTTTGTTTTTAGTAATCTTAATTTGAGTTTTAAATGTAGAGGGATGTTATGGTTTGAGAATGTTAATTTTTAGCACCAGTATCTTTTTTGGTGGGGCGGGGTTTAGAGTATTTCTGAATTCTCAAAGCTTTATTTTGTCTTGAATTTAGGAAACTGTCAGAGTATTCAGTGATTCCTGAAAGATACTCTGACATCTTTTTTTTGTTTTGGTTTGGTTTTGGTTTTTTTTGTTTTTTTGAGACAGGGTTTCTCTGTGGTTGCTCTAGAACTCACTCTTTAGACCAGGCTGGCCTCGAACTCAGAAATCTGCCTGTCTCTGCCTCTCAAGTGCTGGGATGAAAGGCGTGCACCACCACCGCCCGGCTCTTACATCTTTTATTAAAGCTTATTTTGGGGTTGTACTGTACACTTCTGAAAAGATACACATAGGATTCTTTGAAAACTTTATTCTATTTTTGTACTGCTATTTTCCCTCAGTGTGTATGTGCTTATGTGTGGGTGTACATGTGTGTGTGGTTGCTAGAGGTCAACAGGTGTACTTCCTCAGGCAGTCTCCAGTGAGCCTCAGGATCAGCCTTTCTTTGTTTTTTAGCACTAAAACTACAAGGTCTGCCACTGTCTTAGTTAGGTTTCTATTGTTGTAATAAAGCACCATGACCAAAAGCAAGTTGGGGAGGAAAGCATTTATTTTATTTATCACTGAAGGAAGTCAGGGCAGGAGCTCTAAACAGAGCAGGAACCTGGAGGGAGGAGCTGATGCAGAAGCCATGGAGGAGTGCTGCTTACTGGTTTGCTCTCCATGGCTTGCTCAGCCTGGTTTTTTGTTTTTTTTTTTTTTTTAACAGAACTCAGGACCACCTGCCTATAAATGACTCCACCTGCAATAGATTAGGCCCTCCTATATCAATCACTAATTAAGGATATACGCTTCGGGACTACCTGTAGCCCATTATACTGAGGCATTTTCTCAATTAAGGCTCCCTTCTCTCCAGTGACTCTAGCCTGTGTTGAGTTGACATAAAACCTACCACTATGCCTGTGGGTTTTTGTTTGATTGTTTTGTCTTTAATGTGGGGCTAGGGATTGTTCTCCAGTTCTCAGGCTCATTCCCCAGCCAGTTAACCAGCAGAACTGTCTTCCTATACTTAGTGTTATTTTCCCCTCTAATTTCTAAAAATCTGAGTCTAAATTAAAATCTGTATCCAGCACTCTTTTTCCCCACTGCTTTCTGAAATTTTGGTCTTTGAGACCTTTTTCTGTTTCTTTCTGAAAGTTTCTTAGCCTTATAAATATGACAGCAGTGACTTTGGCATTGCCTTTACCTGCTAAAATCTGCTGACGTGGTCAGCTGTGAGATTGAGTCCTCTGTTCAGCATTTTTATTTTTATGTGTCAGGCTGAAGACTTGAAAACGCTAATCAGACACATGGAGCACTGGGCACATAGGCTATTCCCTAAACTGCAGTTTGAAGATTTTATTGACAGAGTTGAAAACCTAGGAAATAAAAAGGAGGTTCAGGTAAGCGTGATTATCGTGAATGTCATTCACAGTGCTAAGTAGTACAAGCGTGGGTTTAGTTAGCTGAATTGCTATTTAGGAGTCTTCATTTTGAAATCTGTCTTATTAAGACAGGAACATTAATAGTCATTATTTAAAGTATAGCTCTTTCAGATACGAATAAATGATAGTTCCTTCCCAACTTACTGATAAAAATGGAAAAAAAATGTCTTTTTCTTTTCAGACCTGTTTAAAACGAATTCGACTTGATCTGCCCATTGTACATGAAGATTTTGTTAACAATAATGGTAATTACAAGTTTATTCACCTTACTACAATGTAGCTTTTAGAAATGGGTCTAGTTTGAGTAGGCAGTATTATATATGCAACTGAGGTCTTAACCTAATATTTATGTAATTACAGTGTAGTTAAGTTAAATGTAGAATTTGGTAGCTCTAGAATATAGTGTGTGTGTGTGTGTGTGTGTGTGTGTGTGTGTGTGTAGTGAGTTCCTATTTGTTAATTTGGGTATAGACTGCAGAGGACAACCTTCTACAACCTTTCACCTTGTCAAACTCAGGGATCAGTCTCATGTCATCAGGCTTGGCAGCAAGTGCCTTTATTTACTGAGACATCTCCTCAGCCCAATAATATTTATATTTGAAACTAGTTTCTTTTTTAGCATTGTAGTTAGCATACAAAAAAATGAGTTTCAAGCCGGGCAGTGGTGGCGCATGCCTTTAATCCCAGCACTTGGGAGGCAGAGGCAGGCGGATTTCTGAGTTTGAGGCCAGCCTGGTCTACAGAGTGAGTTCCAGGACAGCCAGAGCTATGCAGAGAAACCCTGTCTCGGGAAAAAAAGAAAAAAAAGAAAAAAGAATGGGTTTCATCCAGGTATAGTGGCACATGCCTTTAATCTCAGCACTTAAGAGGAAGCAATAGATGGATCATTTGAGTTGAAGGCCAGCCTGGTACATACTCAGTTCCAGGACAGCCAAGGCTACTTAGAGGACCCTGTCTCACTTTCTCCTTCTAAAAGAATGCGCTTTACTGTGAGATTTTCATGTGCATATCATTGTACTTTGCTCAAGTCCATGTTACTTTCCTTGACTCCTTCTCTCTTGAAATTTCTTTCTTTCTTTCTTTTTTTTTTTTTTTTTTTTTTT
>JADRCD010210169.1:0-16731 GCA_019843815.1 Montemys delectorum | reverse complement strand
GGAAAATTTCCTGAAGAGAACACCAATAGCTTCTGCTCTAAGATCAAGAATTGACAAATGTGACCTCTTAAAGTTGCAAAGCTTCTGTAAGGCAAAAGACACTGTCAATAGGACAAAACGGCAACCAACAAATTGGGAAAAGATCTTTACCAACCCTATATCTGATAGAGGGCTAATATCCAATGTATACAAAGAACTCAAGAAGTTAGTCTCCAGAAAACCAAATAATTCTATTAAAAAATGGGGTATAGAGCTAAACAAAGAATTCTCTATTGATGAACACCAAATGGCTGAGAAGCACCTAAAGAAATGTTCAACATCCTTAGTCATCAGGGAAATGCAGATCAAAACAACTCTGAGATTCCACCTCACACCAGTCAGATTGGCTAGGATAAAAGACTCAGGTAACAGCAGATGCTGGAGAGGTTGTGCAGAAAGAGGAACACTACTTCACTGCTGGTGGGATTGCAACCTGTACAACCACTCTGGAAATCAGTGTGCCGTTTCCTCCGGAAATTGGACATAATTCTACCAGAGGACCCAGCTATACCACCCCTGGGCATATACCCAGAAGATGCTCCAACATATAATAAGGACACATGCTCCACCATGTTCATAGGAGCCTTATTTATAATAGCCAGAAACTGGAAACAACCCAGATGTCCCTCAACAGAGGAATGGATACAGAAAGTGTGGTACATCTACATAATGGAGTACTACTCAGCTATTAAAAACAATGAATTTGTGAAATTCTTAGGGAAGTGGATGGATCTGGAGTGTATCATCCTGAGTGAGGTAACCCAATCACAAAAGAACACACATGGTATGCATTCTCTGATAACTGGTTATTAGCCCAGAAGTTTGGAATTCAGGAAGAACAACCCACAAACCACAAGAAACTTAAGAAGAAGGAAGACCAAAAGGTGGATATTTCATTCCTTCTTAAAAAGGGGAACCAAATACCCACAGAAGGAATTGCAGAGATTAACTATGGAGCAGAGACTGAAGGAAGGACAAGCATATAGCTATCTCCTGAGAGGCTCTGACAATACCTGACCAATACAGATGTAAAGGCTCACAGCCATTCATTGAACTGAGTACATGGTCCCCAATGAAGGAGTTAGAGAAAAGTTCTATGGAGCTGAAGGGTTTGCAGCCCCTTAGGACTAACAACAATTACTAACTAGTACCCTCAGAGCTCCCAGGGACCCAACCACCAATTAAGGACTATACATGGTGGGACTGAATGTTCTGGCAGCATGTGTATAGTAGAGGATTACAAATTCGATCATCAATAGGAGGAAACGACCGACCTCTGCCTTTTGAAGGTTTTGTGCCCCAGTGTGGGGGAATGCCAGGGCCAATAAGTGGGAGAGGGTGGGGTGGCAGGCATGGGGAGGGGGGAGCCAAAAGGGGTTTGTTATTGTTGTTTTTGTTCGTTTGTTTGTTTGTTTGTTTTTTGGAGGGGACCTGGGAAAGGAGAAATTTACATATAAATAAAGAAAATATCTAAAAAAAAAAAAATCAATCAAAGCAACAAAAATACAAAAAAGCAAAAGAAAACCCAACACCTAAAATGAGAAAGAAAGTTAGCAAACTAGAATTAAGCTCAAGAAAATAAGAAAAAGAATAGAAAAAAAATCAGAGTAAGTACCAATTTTTATGATAGAAATCATCATAAATTGAATTACAACAAATGGATTATTCTGACAAATTAATATAGCTAATTATGAGTCCAAATGAACATTGCTGGTATTTATTGATTTGAAACCTTTCTGCTATACCCATGAGTGGCATAAAATATCACTTAACTTTGCTATAGGCAAAAATCCCACTTCTGCTGATTTCCAAACTCCATTAGATTTATAAAATGCACAGAAATCATATGATTTATGTTGACTGGTCTTGCTTGAGTTTTGATATTAGTATGTTTATATAACATTAAAAATATCATATTTGAACTTTTGGTAGGAGATGACTAAACTAATCCATGTGCCAAGAATAATTTAATTCATTTTTAGTATTTGAGAATGATTATTGTTTTTAAAGATTTAGTGTGTGTATGTGTGTGTGTGTGTGTGTGTGTGTGTGTGTGTGTGTGTGTGCGATGGTGTATAATTTCTCTTTTTGTAAAACTTATAAGTCCTGCTTTGATGCTAATTAATCTTCTTTTCCATTTCTAATAACCCGTATCTGTGCTGTCCTTGATTCCTGATTTGCTACACTGCAGATTACTCGGTTTGATTTCACTTCTCCTTAGGACTTCTTTCTATTACATCTTTAGTTTTACTGCCATCAGTTTTAGCTTATAACTTTTTTCATTTCTTCCTTCACTTTCACGGTTTTATTTTATTATTCCATTGACTCGTACGAAAGAATACAATCCAGGTTCCTCTAGTTCACCCTTTGTAAACTTTAATCAACAACAAAAGAAGACTTTGTCTGGGATTTACAGTTTTCAGTTTAAAACAGTAAGCTTGGAATCCCACAGATGCCTGACAGGTAAATGTGTGGCCTTCCAGGGGAGAAGGCCTGAGTCAGAGTTCAGAGGCCCACATGGTAGAAGGAGAGATCCAACTCCTACGTGTTATTTCTGACCTCTACCACATGCCTGTTTCTGAAGCATGCACATATATAACTTTCCCACATAAATATGTACATATAAATGTATATTGTATACATATAATGTCTATATTCTATTTATGTATGAATTATATTTATGTACATATATTACACACACATATATGTATATATGTATATGTATATATTCCACTAATATTGGAAAGTCAATAGCCAATGAAAATACAGCTTACCTTTAAATATCACTATAGAAACCTATAAGAGAGAGACAATCACACTCTATAACTTTAACAGTAGTGGTACATTCTCATCATGTAAAAGCAAATTAAATGTTTGGTTGGTAAGCAAAGTTAGTGCATGATGTTTCCACAAAGATTTCGTGAAAGTGATTTTATTAAAACACCATACAAATTAAATTCTTAAATTAACATTGATACTCCTTCCTTAAGGGAAGCATATTTAAAATTAAATTTGTCTGTGATTACCTCAAACATAGCCTTATTAACAGCCACCTAGACGACTGTGGGTTTTCATGCATTAAATTTTTGTTCCAGATTATTCACGGTTTGTTAATTGGTGTGATACTTGATGAATATTGATGGTGCATATTGTGGAAAAAATTTCCATATGAAAGGGGGGTAAAAGCATTTCCTGCCCATGCAAAACTCTGGAAATAAAAATAAAAGAATCCTGAATGCCTAGATTCAGAGTAAGAGTTTACACTTCCACTTATTTTACAGTTAAGTAGTCTCTATAACCAGGCCTCCCCAAATGTATGATGCCAGTTCACAGCTGAATGCTTTAATGATGTCTAAAACAAATTTAAAAATTAATTTATGCATTAGGGCTGTGTTTAAATGCTTAATTTAGAGGCTAAATGTTTGCTTTATTTAAATAAGATATTCCTGTTTTAGAAAAATCTATGAGACTGAGTTTCTATAATGTACTCTCGAGGTGTTTACTTTCCTTGCTTTGTAGCAGACACATTAATTTAGCCGATACTATGCATAAAAAAACCCTGACAAAATGCGAATCTTCTCCAGCCAGATTGTGATGATTATTTACCAAGGTGGTGAGACTCCAGATTATTATATCTATAATACTTTGGTTAGCAAAATTAGTGTCATTTGACTCTATTTCAAATCTTTTTTATCATGTAGGCACGTAGGCACACAGGAAGTTCTCAATAAATACTTGATTTTAGTGTCTCTTTAAAACAAACTTGGAACCACATGTACAGAAGACACTAGAGCTTTAGATGCTATCTCAATCGATCTTCACTAACTTCCGTCTAAAGCCATTAGAGCCACAAGAATATGGCTCTAGAGAAGAGAGAAAAAGGAGAGGAGAGAGTAGCATGGGATGAGGCTAGCCCATAAAGCTTTATAGTCCTGCTGGCTTCATTATTAAGGTTACAGGAGACCATTCAATGGTTTGTAGATAATTACGATTAAATGAAGAGATTTTTCAGTTCGGACAGGTTGTGCTGACCAAACTGAAAAATGATTTGGCAGAAAGCAGGAGGAAAAGGAAAAATATCATTTGGTAAAAGATGATAAAAATACAGGGGGAAGGATTAGACTAGGTTGAAAACATCATGATAGAGGACATCATATTGCTCCAAAGATTTAGGGACTACATTAAACAGGACCTTGTAGATAATTAAAGGTGGTCTACCAGTGTCTAGATTGAGGCACTATGTAGATACTGTAGATGCCAAGGTAGGAAGTCAGAACATTTGGAGAAGAAACATTACTAGTTCTGCTCTGGACATGTTCAATTTTGGTTCCCATGGACGCAAGAAAATTCAAAAGACTGTGATCCAGTGAATATTGAAGAACATGATTACTGATGGTTATAAACTAAAGGCAACATAGAAAAAAGTTGTAGAAGAAGAGATTATATCATAGAACAGAAGTACTACTGTGATGACACATGAGCCCTCAGTAGAAAACAAGTGGTGCCAGGCATGTGGACTTGATTCTCATAGAAAATGATAACAAGTATCCCTTCCACAAAATATTATTAGGGACAGCGAGTGGCTCTGTGTTAAGGGCAGCTGCCACCAAGCCTAACTCCCTGAGTTCAGTCCCTGGTATACATGGCACGCAAAACCTGACTCCTACAAATGTTCCTCTGACTTCCACACTCATGCCGTGGTGGGCATGCATATACAGAGGCATAGGGGACACACACACACACACACACACACACACACACACACACCATAACAAATAAATAGATAAAAATGTAAAGTTACTGTTAGATTCATACTGTTATTATTTCATGATTTTATCAGCTCTCCAATTCTCAATTCTCATCTATCAATATGAGGAGAGTGGGGAGATACAATAGTAACAGTCTTGGTGAAATTTTTGCAGGGAAAGAGCCCAGGGCTTAGGTTTCCTAAGTCCTATTTCATGGGCAGTAACTATGTTTCCACTTTTTCCTGTGAAGGGAAGATTTTATCTTCCAATTGCACTGAGTAGACAACAATCCTGGAAATCAAAGTCTAAAACAAAGATTTCCTCTCCCAAATATTTAGGGACTGAAAGGCTCACAAAGTATTGGCTTCCAACTGATAAAGCCCAAGGTAATTAACAATGAGTAAGATGTGCTCAAGGACCATTTAGTGCTGATGATCTTCTAGTGATCTGTGGATATTTGTGCTTCACAGAATTCCAGTGTTCAGAGTATCTAGGACCAAAGGAGACTGACAGGAGTAGGAGGTGGGGAGAATGAGTGTGGGGGAAAATAACCAGAATGCATTATATACTACACATATGGACTTGTGGATGAACAAATTAAATTAGTAAGAGTTCTAATTAGAATGAGCACGTGAGCAATGCCTTACTTAGGTTCATAGAGAATGGCACTCACAGGAGGAATGGCTTTTTGGAGGAAGTAGGTCACTGAGGGTTGTAGATGCTTGTAATCTAATGCTAATTGGGTCCCCAAAAACTGTCTGCACAAGAGGTTTGTATGTAGCTTCTGAGAACCTGCCCCCAGTTAACCCTGGTTAGTAAATAAAGGTGCCAGCAGACAATAGCTGGGGAGAGGAGGCACAGGCAGGGTTTAGTGTTCCTGGGCTTGGGACACTAAAGAAGGAGGAAGAGGAAGGAGGGAGACGAAGGCAGAGCTATGGAGTACAGAACCAAGGAGAGTGCCCTGGGCTCTGGGCCAAGAAAATGGGGCTGACTAATTGGAGTGAAGAGCAGCCAAGATGGAACCCAGAAATCGGTAAGTGGTTAACTTGGAGTTATTGGTGGGAGGTAGAGTCTAACAGCATCAAGGGTAAGCAGTTGCCCAGCTGTTATGCTGCTTAAGGCATGTTAAAATATAATGGTGGTGTGTGTGTCTTTCATCCAATAACATAAACCATTGAGGTAGATAGTAACCTCATGCCAGGATTTATTAATAAAATCATACTACAGAGGGTTGGCTTTAAGCTTTCAGAAACTCAAAACAGAACCAATGAATGACTCACTCTCTCCTCTCGCTTTCTGCAGATCCAGTTGTAGAACTCTCAGCTCCTTCTTCAGCACCAGTTCTTCCTCCACTATTCTTTCCCACCATCACTATTATAAACTGAACCTCTGAAACCTGTAAGCCAACCCCAACTAAATGTTATCTTTATAAGAGTTCATACCATCATGGTGTCTCTTCACAGCAATAGAAACACAAACTAAGGCAAGTAATTCCTGCTTGTCCGCAGGGTTTGTTTGTTTGTGTTTTTGGTTTTTTTTTTTTTTGGTTTGTTTTTGCTGTGGCATAAACAGCAATGATGACTACAGAGAGACAAATACAAGATGAAGTAATGTCTAGAGACAGACTACATGTAAATCAAGAATTTTTGTTCAGAGGCTAGGAGTGTAGCTCAGTTGATAATGTTCTTGCCTAGCATGATGAAGCCCTGGGGGCAATTCCTAGCATCACATATGCAGGATATTGGGTACATGCTTACAATTCCAGCATTTGGAAGGTAGAGGCAAAATACTTGGAGTTTAATAACATTCTTGGCTATATAAGAGGGTTTAAGACAGGCTTGGGATATATAAGATCCTATCAAAAATATTTTTGAATAATTTTATTAAACAATGAACACGACTATGGACATATCTTAGTTGATTGTCTTGCATGCATATGGTACTAGGTTTAATCCCTAATTCCACATAAGCCAAAATAGCGACACTTGCTTATAATTCTAACTCATCCCAGGTAGAAGCAGAAAGATCAGAAATGTGAGGTTATTCTCAGCTACATGGGAAAATCTTTGCCAGGCAGAAACAGATGGAACTCTATGACTCTGAGTCCAGCCTAGGATATAAGGAGGCCAGGCTCAGCCAAGGCTACATAGCAGAGTCTTTGTCTTTGTTTCCGCAAACAACAACAGTAACAAACACACAAACAAAAAACAGAAAGTTATTCCAAGGCACATGGGGACTATATATACATACATGTGTATATACATTCTCTAACTGTTGGAGAACCAAATTAGAATTACAATCTCAATTAGTCAAATTATTATAACATCGTAATCAAATTTTGGGTAAAAACACAAAAAGTTGTTTGGTCCCACATTTTGTGTGCTTCAATCTGCCACTGAATTACTTGTTTCTTTGGTCCCATGGCAACCACACAGAGAGGTGGGAACATTCATAGTAAACCCATGCTACTCACCTAGCAGCCAGGAAATGAAAGAGAGACAAAGAGAAGAAGACATGAGAGCCCACAACCCTTTCAATGTAGCACACAAATAATGATCTAAAGACCTCCCTGTAGGCCTCACCCCTCAAAGTTCTACTATGTACATCCTTGTAGTTCATGGCTGGGGACCAAACCTTTAACACATGGGCCTGTGAGGAACAGTCAAGACACAAACCTCAGCATTAAGAACATGGAAAAATAAGAACCACCAGTCTTGCTAATGGAAAAAGAGTGATTCCGATTTCCAGAGAACCATCTGGTAATACTTAAGGAAATGAAATATGTTTATGCATATGCTACAATTTAGCAATCTTTCTCCTTGAGTGGGTACCAGACAGACTCTCCCAGGATTTTATGAAGAGATACGTATGAATAAGATTTCTCATGGGATATATGGGACTCGGAAGAATATTTTCAGTAGAACTGATTTGCATGTACAACCTTATGAAAATATATTTAAGAAATCAGGTATAGCTGAGTATCACAAGTATAGTCAATGATGAAGGGTTGGACCAATGGCTTATAAAATAGCCTCTTCTTGTCTAAGGACTACATGTGACCATTCCACAGTATTTAGACATTTAGACATCATCTCATCCTGTTTGGGTGATCTGCACAACCTTTCCCATCCATCTTTATCAGATGCACCATTTTTGATCAATTTCACATTTTCTGCCACAAGGAAAGGCAACATATTGTTGATGCTATTCATAATTTCATGACTACTTGTCGGTTGTTTTCACCAAAACAAAATGGACTGTCTTGCCTCTGCAGTCTCAGCATATCTGTTATTTAATATTGAGTACTTGCCATTCTAAGTCCCTCCAACCCTGAATACTGCCACCCAGTGGCTACCGCCATAAATTCTAGTTTTACCCTGTTCATGCACTGCAATATTAATTTTCTTGTGCATATCACCTAATCCCAAAAACTACCCTGAGCCTTTTGCACTACAATCCATGTGTTTCCTAATATGTGATTTCCTCTTAATCCCTCCCTCTCTCTCTCTCTCTCTCTCTCTCTCTCTCTCTCTTTCTCATACACACACATACACACACACACACACATGCACACATACACACACACATCTATATTGCTTTACTCTATGTATTAACATCAGTAGGAGTTCAAGGAGTTATGGAAGAGTACTGTGGTCTTAGGATTAAAGGACAGAAGTCTCATGACCAAATCTATGGCCTTGACTCTATAAGGATGTTCTATTCAGTGATGGTTACAGATAGAGGTAGTACAGAAAAGTTCTGTAAGCAAAATGTGGTATATGCAAGTAATGAAATATAAAGGGAGCCAAACTCTCATAGACTCACAGAGTAGTCTAATGTGTTAGCTGTGCCTTCCGGGATCTTCCCAGTGTGTTGGCCCCATCACTACAACGACAACTGTGCTTGCTCAGATGCTACACTGCAGTTCCTGACCTGGCTGTGTGGTAGATTAGTATTTCTTCCTCTTGGCTTTTCTGAACTCATACTATTGCTTATCCACTGAACTCTTGAAAGCATAAGCAAGTGCTGTCTACGATTGTGGGAGTTAGTTATTGGAGATCCCTAGTTGGTAGAACAGAAGCCAGCAGATAAATACATGTTTCTTGCTTAGGTTCACCCAAAGAAAACTGTAAGATGCATGTCATGTCACACTTAGATAGGTTTCACCTGAGTTTCTGTCCTTGCTCACTTGATTTTCCACTTACATATTCGTCCACATAGAAGTCTCTAAACTGTTTGTGAAAAACCAAGACACATGGGCAGCATTCTTTTTACAGTATTGTCTACAAAGCGTAAGAGATCAAAATGAATGAATTCTGTAACAAAGTAAAATTTGTTTAAGTTGAACACATACACAGCCATGAAAACCCATATAACAGTATATTTGGGAGTTGTGCGTATGCATAACACACACACACACACACACACACACACACACACGTGCACACGCACGCGCATACACACATGCACAGGAGTCTGCACTAAGCATTGATGAAGAAGGACATAAAGAATTGGTAAATGGTGCTCGCTTCAGCAGCACATATACTAAAATTGGAACGATACAGAGAATATTAGCATGGCCCCTGCGCAAGGATGACACGCAAATTCGTGAAGCGTTCCATATTTAAAAAAAAAAAAAAAGAATTGGGAAATGAAGAGGTAGTGAATGATTACAAGCTGAGACCTGAATAACTGCTCAGCACAAATTTGTATGGAAACAAAGAAATAGACAAAAAATGGGTGTGTCTTTAGCAAGCACAGACACTTCACATCAGAACAGAGTCCTTGATCTTCCTAATGACTTTGAGGATGAGCATAGGTCACAAGCATACCAGTAGATCAATGCAGGACTTCCTATGTGGCACTGTGTCCTCTGCTCAGTCATCTTGTTCAGGAACTGCTGATTCTTCTTGCATGTGTATCTTTCTTATCTTTGATGTCTCTGCCTCATCTTTGACCTGGCTGCCTGAAGGACAGAATAATAAGAAATTTAGAATAGGGATATTGCTTCCCTCCAACATCCAAACCAACAACCTCATCACTTCGGATTTATTTCATCTGCTTGTGAATGGCTCGTATTTGACCTGCCTGCTGGGACTATTGCTTTTCTGAGGTTAGGAGGGTGGGAAAAGAGAAGAGACTTCTCATCTAAAATTAGCAACACTGCCTCTTTCCTTCTTCATGCATAAGCATTGAGTTTTCACCCAGCCATTCTGGGTGTTTCAAGAACTGCTATAATTATTTGCTGGCATTTTTTCACATTTGCATCCATTCTGCTTTTGTATTTCTTCAGAATATGCGAATGTTAACAGGGGGAAAAGTCAGTAGAGAGAAAGAAGAAAAGATAAATGTGTCCTATGCTTCTTGATCCACAGGTGAGCTGCCCAGCTTTGGTTTGGCCTCAGTTATATTACCTTACAAGGAAGGCCATGTCAAGTGATTTATCTGGCAAATATTCACTTCTCATTCACTTTGAATGAGAAAGATAATGGGGCTTCCCATTCTGGCAGTGGGTACTCAGAGAGAACCATGGAAGCCAGGTCATTGACAACAACTGAGTTGTCTCCTTGCAATTTACTCTAATGAATTCAAGCCCTTTCTGGCACCCAAATGAATTAAGGAGGGGCCTCACCTAGAGCCAGGCATGTGTGTAGAAGCCTTAATGAAGGAGATGCGAGTTGAAGACCTCAGTGGGCTCCTCTCCAGTCACCATTCCCTGGAGCCTGGGCTCCTGTCTGCATTAAGGGGTCCTTTAAGAATGATTGTTCCTTCAAGTCACTGTGCCCCTTGTCCCTAAAATTTTATTCTCACAGCTAAAATTTTATGAGGTTAGAAAGATTCCTTCAGCCCTTTTGAAATTAGAATTTTCCAGCTAAAAGGCAGGTGGCATAAAGCTTCAATAAGCCCATTTTTAGTATCTTGGACTCACTTTGTATTATTGTTCCCTTGGGGAATACCAGGCACAGGGGAATAAGAGACAAGTACATATGACAGTGGGAACAATGGTTTGTAGGAGAAAGTACCTCATCCATGGCATTTATACTACTTAGGATTTGTTAGAAAGTAAAGGAGCCCTCATTGTCTATGGAGGATAGTTCCAGGAAACTTTGTGCGTGTCTGAGACTATAGACAATAAGAACATGATGTATACTGTACCTCACAGTTCAGATTATAAATGGGACACATAAAAAGTAAAACCAATTATCACAGAAAACTGTAACAACATGCTATAATAAAATTTATTTAAATATTCTTGCTGTATATGTATGTACATATGCATATATGTGTGCACATGCATGTATGCGCACACACACATACACACACAGGCATGTATTTAGACAGAGTCTTTTCCTTTCTGTCTTTGGATTGCACTCATGAGAGCTATGTTGTACATAAGAAGTGGCTACAAACGAAAAATGAAATAGTTGCCTATGATATCAACCTCTATAGAAGTACCCATCACAGAACACCAGGCAGAAGACAGCACGCTGGTACTGCTCATGTCTTGTTCCCTTTCATCCTGCCTTATCACCAAGTATGTGAAGCCTTCATTCTTCCTGGCAGAAAATGCATCTAAACTATTCTTGACTCCTCTCCTTATGTCTCCTTCCCTCGATTTAAAAATAAATCCTTTGTTCACTAGGTTTTGGGGTGGCAAGAGAACACTCTTAAAATAGTAAAATGAGTGAATGCTTCATGTTCAGAAACTTTCGAACATCATTAGACTGTAGACACTGTGAAAATGCTATCCTAATGATTATAAAATTATGCTACAGTGTACTCGTTGAAGGAATATGACATTGTCTTTATTTTTAACCACAACATCTGATGTACTATAAGACTTCTACCATCATAGAGAATATTTTCTTTTCTTTTTTAATTTTATTTTTAATTTTAATGTGTATATGGTATATATATGTATGTGTATGTGTGTGGTGTTGTATGTATATATGGTATATACACATTATTGTATAGATATGTGCACCCATGCAGGTGTACATAAAGATCAGAGGAAGAAATCATTCTCTATAGTTCTCTGACCTTTTCCCTTGAAAGAGGGACTCTCACTGAACCAAAATTTCACCATTTCTGCTAGACTGATTGAACAATGAGCTCCAGGAATTTGACTGTCTCTACCCTTCAACGCCAGTGTTTACAAGCACACAAAGTCATGCATGGACATTTCTATGGGTGTTTGGGATTCAAACTCAGAAACAGAAATCCACAATTGCATCTCAAAGATTCTGACCCGTAAAGCTGCCCTGGAAAATCCATTTCTACCTTACCCCTCTTTTTTCCTCTACATATGTTCTAGCATAGTATTGACAAATTAGGACAGAACTGATACAGGACGGGGGGAAAGGAGGGAAAGAGGAGAAGAAAGAAAGAGTGGAAAGGGGGAGAGAGGAGGGATGGAAGGAAGAAGGATGAGATAAGAGAGAGAGAGAGAGAGAGAGAGAGAGAGAGAGAGAGAGAGAGAGAGAGAGAGAAATGACAGATTTTACTATATGATAGGCTTAAATGATTACTGTGTTTGAACAGCCCCATGTTTGGATATCTGCAACCCCAAAAAATCAGTGTGTCAAAATCTAGGCCAAATCCAAAGGCCTGAAACCCAGGTGTCCATTTCATTTTAAAAACACAAAGTTGAAGTAGATTGACATTGCTGCTCAACAGTCAGGAAGAAAGAAATAATCATCCTCTGTGTTTGTTCTCAACTCTGCTCAGCCCTTCAGGACCTTGGATGTGGTACAGCCAAGTGGAGGGGAAATATGATTCATTCCGTATGAATCTACCCTCACAGGCACCCTCAGACATGTTTGACCAGATATCTGAGTATCGTTTACCCGGTAAAGTTGACACATAAAATAATCCCTCACATTCATCCTCTTTAAATGTAATCTCTAATGCAAGTATGTCAGGAAAGAGCTTCTAGATTACCCTAAGAGTGAGCATTTCAGAGTTCTTTAATTAAAATCACAGTTAGAAGTTTACACATTTTCTGGGAACGGGGCATTGATCAACATGTAAAGTGAATAAGTAAGAAAAAAAGTTTACAAATTTGTCCTCACTAATTTAGGATGACTAAATTTTTTAAAAAGCCTGATCATGATCTATTACATGGAAGCATTAAAGTATTTAAAACTATTTCTTTTTTTTTTTTTTCAAAGTATTTCCTTAGCATCTTCCAAAAAAAATCAGGTATTTTCAGAAGAGAAGATGCTTGATCTAGATCAAAAGCATGACCCTGCTGCTCTTTGCTTTAATAGCCCACTTAAAATATATTTATTTATACTTGATGATGCTGTCATTCCAGGCTTGCCTTGTTTCAATAGGGTGCCATATTGGTGGGCTAGTATATTGGTCTAATATCTGCTGAGCATGTGTTTAATGGTCCACATTATCCATGAGGTATCTTATCAGCTCTTAGGTTGGACTTAAATACAATTCATGAAACATTAGTTAGAAATTCAAGAAACCAAATTTAGTTGCCTAATTAGGAATCATTGTTCTAATAGTTACATGAAGTGAAAAATTGTTAAAGATAGATTCCCTTCTATTTCCTAACCTGTAGAGTGATGGCAATTAGAACGTTAACTCCGATGGCAATTAGAACGTTAACTCCATATGGATATGTGAAGGTTATTCAGACATAGATATCATTTATATGAGTCACTATGATTAATAGATGTAAATGTAGGGAAAATAAAAATCATATTATATGCAGTAGGTATCTGAACCTTATGTTCTCCAGCATTTTCCTGATCAGGATTATCCTCCTCTTAGGCATTTGTCCTTCATCCCAGGACATGTTACCAGATATAGTAATAAATCTCCTTAGGACTAGACCTAAGAGACCAGACTCTCAAAGATCATATATAAAAAGAAATACCCATTCCTACAACAAAAAATGTCATATGGTACTTTTGGGTGTGAACTTTGATAAAATTCCTAATCCAAGGTCATTGGTTCATTGTTGCCAACCAATTTCTATTGTCTTCAAACCTTGATTAGAAGATTACCAAGCCATTCCCTCCCCTCCAAAAAAAGAATCCCCCCACTTCTCTCTTGAAGCTGTCAAATTTTTCCTTAGTTCTTAGTTCATGCTCCGGAGGCACTGGAGCTCATTATGCAAATTAAAATGACTTAGACACAACCCACATCACCTCAGGTTATACTAACGAGTTCTAGATAAGAGTGAATGAACATAAAATGGCACCAGGGGTATTTAGGAGCAACTGCCCAAGTGAAAGAATAATGAGATGAGCTGTAAACGAAAGCTATGGAAAAGTAGTTATGAGTTCTTTTTTTTTTTCATTTTTTTAAAGCACATTCACCTGCTAATGGGTTCTATATCTGAACTGTATGTGTAAGAATTCATATGAAATAGCACTCCATATTGAGCTTGCTAATGTGTCGTCTAGGTTGTAAGGACATTTGCCTCCCTGAGTGCTGGTCCTGAGGGTCAGAAGGTCCTGTTCTAGCGCTGATTCAAATTCACTAACTAGAGATATCAGCAAATTGACACCTCACTATGCCTTGCAAAGAGGAAATTACTGGAAGTATTACTTTTTTCAATAACAGAACTCTGTGACATCCTAAAAGCCATACAAATCAAAGAGACTTTTACCCCAAAACCCCAAACAGCATGTGCTAAATCTATAATCCAAGACTATTGAGATTTTTTATACCTTTTTCCATCAGAAATTCCATTTGCAGATCTACTTTTTAATATACATGATTATAGCACATCTTGACCACACCCACTCTCCAATTCCTCCTTATTCTCACCCCTCCTCTATGCTTTCCTCCTGACAAGTGTAAAGTACAAAGAAAAATGTGTATAACTTACACGTAACTATAATTTTATATAACAGTATTTAGGAATAGATTAGACTATCTGGACATCTTGATGCTCATGGGAGATCATATAACCTCATAAGACTATGGGTACAACCATGCCTATTACTTTGTTATCATAAGGGCTGAGGGCTAATCAATGTTGTTTGTTTGAACTTAGAAATTGCACAGAATTGGCTCTCAAATTATGATGGGCTTCTGGAGAGAGAAACCTATGGAGAGAAAGAGAAGGCTCAAGCTTCAGCGTAGAACATACCTGGAACTGTGTTTCCTGCTCCAGTCATTGGCAAAGATCTTGGAATTAGATAATTCTTTTGAATTATCTATTTTAGTTTTTCTCTCTGAAAAATGTAGTTGTGGGCATAGCATCTATCATCCAATACATTCTTAGATGTTTCTTACATGATTAGTTGATGTTTTGTTATGTGCAACCTTCATGCTAGCCCTTTTGTCAGGCTACACTTTTCCTTGACTATTTACTCAATATTCATCTCTGCATGTCACCTCCCATCTGAATTAACATCCTAGGGCAGAGTGTGAGCACCTTCAGAAGTCTGAACTCTAACCGATGCCTCAGCACATTTTTCTTCATTTGTGTAATGAGTAACTTTGGAAATTTAGGTGTTTTTTGTTTTGTTTTGTTTTTTAATGTTGAATTGTTTATTTAAATGGTTCACTTCTTTACCTTCAGTCAAGAAAGTTACTTATTTCTAGTTATTTTTATGCATTTAATGCATACTTAATTATGTTTAATGCGTGTGTTTTCAAGGAATATAAGATAAAACACAGATTCCTAGAAATAAAGGAAGCCAAGTTTTGGATTTCTGAAACAGTGGTTATATTCCTTCATAGTATTTTGAATATATACAATATTGTATGTATTATATACATATTATATGTATATATTATATATAATATATATTTAATAAAATAGAAGGATGTGGTTTTGTCCAACTTGAATTGACACTTCTTCCATAAACTTAACTATTGGTTCCTCACTCCAGGCTTAAATGTATTTATCCAAGATTTTATTGAGCACATTCTACTTATATTCTAGTTAACATAAGACCTTGCTCTTGACTTTCAGAAACTCTTAAGTTAATAGAAAGAAAAAGATATGTAGATAAGTGAAATCACATACTTTTCCAGAAAGATGCAATTTAAAGACCAGTCTGTGCTGTAAGAAGAATGGGCTGGCTTTATGTTTGAATTGCAAGGGCATACAAAGACAGGATCAGGGTGCTCTGGGAAAATGTATTTCTGATGGTATTTCAAATGTGCCAAAGGAATAAAAATGTTTAACTCTGCTTGCTATGTACAAAGTGTCATTATAAGAGTTTTATATTCTTAAATTACTTAAGACAGACAAAATACTTTGAGATCTATCCTGGGGAAAAAAACAGGAAATAAAGGAAGTCAAATTTTGGATTTCTGTAAGAATGCTTAGATTCTTTCAAATATACACACATACATACAGTGTGTGTGTGTGTGTGTGTGTGTGTGTGTGTGTATGCATATATATGTGTGTGTGTATATACATACATACGTACATACATACATACATACATACATACATACATACATACATACATACATACATAAAGTTTCACTACAGCATGGAATAAGACCGGGTTGCTACGGTGTGACTGTTTGAGTTGAGAATGGTCCCCACAGCCTAATAGATTTTAATGCTTGCTAACTAGGGCTCTATTTGAAAGTATTAGGTGTGTCCTTGGAGGAAGTGTGATACTAGAGAGCTGGACTTTTGAAGTTTTCAAAAACCCAAGCCAAGCCCTGTGGCTTTCCCTTTTTTTGTTGCCTGTGGATTCCAACATAGAACCCTCAGCTACTTCTCCAAGCACCATTACTGAAGGCATGTTGCCACGCTCCCCACCCCACCATGATAAGAATTAACTAAATCTCTGAAGCCATAAGCAAGTCTCAATCAAATCTTTCTTTTATGAGAGTGACCTTGATCATAGTGTCTCTTCACAGGGACAGATCACTGACCACCATATACAGTGGCATTCTAATTCCTTTTTTTTTCTTTCTTTCTTTCTTTTTTTTTTTTTTTTTTTTTTTT